>JAXIVJ010000444.1:192500-236027 GCA_036785665.1 Chirona hameri | reverse complement strand
TTGAAAAGACGGAGCTGTACGTGGGGTGTGTTGGGAACTGTCGTAACTTGATGGCATAGCGCATACCTAGTTGCTGCCTTCGCAGGGACAAAGGAGGCTCATTAGCCTCTACAAGCAGGCTCTCAATCGGAGTTGTTCTGAAAGCTCCAGTAGCTATACGCACGGCAGTGTGGTGGATTGTGTCCAAAGGCTTTTTGTTAGACTGGCAGGCGCTGTCATACACAAAACATGCGTAGTCAAGCTTCGAGCGTACAAGGGAGCGATAGAGCAGTAAAAGCGTGTTGCGGTCGGCCCCGTACGATGTGCGTGCAACACATTTTAAAATGTTCAGCGACTTAAAACATTTATCACGGAGTTGTTTAAGATGTTGCTTGTATGATAACTTTTTGTCCAGCGAAAATCCTAGAAACTTGGCTACAGGCTGGACTGGAACCGGCTGTCCATGGAGGAAGATCTCATATCTGGACAGTGCCGACGACGGCGGCAGAAATGTACGGCAACTGTCTTTGCGTTGAAAATCAGGAAACCGTTCGCTGTACTCCATCGCTCCAGGGTAGCTATAGCCAGCTGAAGCTGTCTTTCCATGTAACGTGTACTGGAAGCAGACGACCATATTGCGAAATCATCGACGAAGAGCGACCGTCCAATGGACTGCGATAGCGCATCGCCGATGTCGTTCACCATTATGCCAAAAAGCGGGACGCTTAGAACGCCGCCTTGAGGAACTCCGTTGATCTGAAGAAAATCGTCAGATACATGGTTACCAACACGGACTCTAAAATGTCTCTGGGATAAGTAATTTTTAAAAAAGGTGCCCATGGAGCCTCTAATACCGTGCTTAAAAAGCTTTAAAGGGAGTGTGCCTACTCACATCGCTTAGTTGGGGTTATTCACACTGGTCTATAGAACACAATTTTCTGAATTGAACCACTACATCATTTCTCCAGATTCACCCTAGTTGCTGAGATATTCAAAGACTCCAGGAATTTGCTTGGGAGCAAAAAGTTATCGGGTAGACTCCAGATGGCTTCCCACTACTAAAAGCATTACAACTATCGATTACACTGCTAGCATATCGTTATCACCGGCCATAGCAATTCGAACAAACAGCTCGTGTGCGCTGATAGCAGCTGCCGAACAACAGAGCCTGGGCGGCCATCATGCTTGCATGCATCATGCTTGTCTTAGGTGCGTCGTTCACGTATCAATTTGTTACCTCTGTTACCTTCACCGTATCAATTTGTTACCAACGTTACCAACGTTACCAACGTCAACGTATCAATTTGTTACCTCTGTTTACCTTCACCGAATCGTTTTTTCGATATCGAAACGAAAAATAATCGAAAACAATATAAGTGAAAATTCAACTAAAGGGCTCCAGATGTGAATTTCATCGTATCTCAACCATCACAACAATAGCTACTTATCGTAGGAAAATAATTTTGACAGTTCAAAACAGTAGGCACACTCCCTTTAAGAGAATGCCATGCCGCCAGGCAGTATCATAGGCTGCCTCAATGTCGAAGACCACTCCCACGTGACGGTTTTTCTCAAATGCGGCGCGAATAACGGAATCGAGTGTTAAAATGTGATCAACGGTGCTGCGATGGCGTCTAAAACCGCACTGGGCGTTAGCAAATATACCTTGTTGTTCTAAAAACCAACCAAGTCGTTTGCTGACCATTCTCTCCAGCAGCTTACAGAGTGAAGATGTGAGCGAGATGGGACGATAGTGCAGAGGGTCTAATCCAGATTTGCGGGTTTTAAAATAGGAATTACTATGGCCTCGCGCCATGCCTCCGGGAACTCTCCTCTTGCCATAGAGAGTTAAACATCAAGAGTAGCGCCTGTAACGCACACACGGGAAGGTGGCGTAACATTTCGTTATGAACGCTGTCTGGACCCTCGGCAGTACTTCTTAGACCGTGTATTGCTGACTTCAGTTCGAGCATAGAAAAAGGTTCGTTATATGACGGTTGTTGCGAGGTAGAAAAAACGACATCAGATGCTTCACACCGAGCCCTAAGTCGCACAAACTGTGGATCCTTGTTCACTCCTTTACTGCGCTCGTAAAGTGCTCTAGCAATCCCATTTGCTACCTCTTTCGGAGAGAGAGAGAGAGAGAGAGAGAGAGAGGAGAGAGAGAGAGAGAGAGAGAGAGAGAGAGAGAGAGAAGAGAGAGTGAGTGAGTGAGTGAGTGAGTGTGAGTGAGTGAGTGAGTGAGTGAGAGTGAGTGAGAGAGTGAGAGTGAGAGTGAGTGAGTGAGTGAGTGAGAGTGAGAGGAGTGAGAGTGAGAGTGAGTGAGTGAGAGTGAGTGATGAGAGTGAGTGAGTGAGAGTGAGTGAGTGAGAGTGAGAGTGAGTGAGAGTGAGAGTGAGAGTGAGAGTGAGAGTGAGAGTGAGAGTGAGAGTGAGAGTGAGTGAGTGAGAGTGAGTGAGAGTGAGAGAGTGAGAGTGAGAGTGAGCGAGTGAGAGACGAGAGAGAGAGGAGAGTGAGGAGTGAGACGAGGGAGCGAGAGCGAGGAGGGAGTTGGGGGGGGAGGGGGGGGGGGGAGAGAGAGAAGAGAGATAGAGATAGATACCCCCAAAAAGTCAATTTTTTACAGAAAAAAAAACATTTGTCGGAGAGAGAAAAATTCACAATACAAAATGGAATACTTATACGTAATAGATATATAATGGGAACCCACATACCAAATTACAACTCCATAACTCATTATTTGGTGATCGGATGAGTGAAATACTTGTAAAAATACAACGTAATTTCGAACATAAATTTGTTCAAATATATATCCAACGTGCATCAATGCAAATGGCACCGTTGGATTCCTCGTGAAAAAACGTATTCAGCCAAACACCTGTTTAGTGCAAAAATGGCAGCTTAAAATTTGCCACCTTGACATCACCTTGACCTTAATTTGACATCAATGATAAAAGGTGCCATTGAGCTCTACGCATTAAAGCACACCACAAAACTTGGATCACATGGTTAAAATGCAGATGTTATATCTAGTGACCTTTTGTGACCTGCCAATAGAGCCAATGGTTATTATTTTTGCTTTTGACCTGACCTTGAGGTCTTCTGAGACCTTTAAATATAATTGTATTTAGACAGCATTATTGAAAGCTTTCGAATGCAGCGTGGCAGTCCTCGGTACGACCTTTGGTTCCTGAGATAGCAGGGGAGGTGGTCAGATCCGACTCCATTCCCCAATCTGCCGTGGGTATGAAGAGAGCACAGGCGGTGGCGGGTTGACCCGCCAGGCACTTAGGGGATATTTAAAGCCCCCTTTTGTTTTGGCATTGCAGTGAGTCCGGCGGCACATATGTTGGCTTCGCTGTTGCGGTTTTGGTGACGTCACGTCACGTGATATGGCGTCACTCGGAGACTGGCCTATCAGCGGCGCCCGGGAGTGGCGGGACCCCGAATGCCCGCGAAGGAGCATCGGCAGTCGGGTCCGTCCCATCAGCTCTCGGGTGCGCTGCGTCGGGCTACTCCTGTGCCGGGGCGTCGTGCGCGTTGCGTGAGGGGACACAGCAGTCTACCCCTCCGGACGCCGCCCTCTCCATCCATATGGGCAAGACAGGACGGACCCCGCCGAAAGCAGCCGCCACCAAGACCAGCTATTCCCGGCGTTCGGCAACTTCTGGAGGATCCGCCGGCGTCTCCGGACGTCGCTCCGGGCGCCTCGGCCGATCCCGAGCCGCGCCACAGCGACCACGTCAACATCAACCCGGACCAGATAGCGGACATTGTCCGCCAGGTTGCAGAACTCCTGCACCCCTGCGGACGCCACCCCGACCGGGACCCGAGCCGACCTCGGCCCCCGAGGCAGAATCGTGGGCTGACTCTGCAGGATCGTCCCGCCCTCGGGCGGCCGCGCCCCCACCGGCCGGCGGCCCGCCTGGCCAGAAACGCAGCGGCGGTCGGAGGCCCCAACGTCGCGGGGCCCGGGGAAGACGGGGGCGTGGCAAACAAAACACCGAGGCGGCGATTCACTCACCGGCCGGCGTGCTCCTGACACCGGACTCCTGATCGGCGCTCTTAACATTCAGAGCATGAAACCGAAGCTGCTGGAGCTGACAGAGGTGATCAGTCGGCACGACTTTGACGTCATCCTGCTGTCGGAGACATGGTTGCGCCCCACCACCCCAAATCGCCTGATGGTGATCCCCGGCTACTCGATCAGCCGAGCTGACCGACCAGACGGCAGCGGCTACGGTGGGGTCGCTATCCTCACGAAAACCACCATAACATCAGTAGCGCTGAAGCTGAGCGTCTCCTCGCACCCCGGTAGCTTGCTCGAGTCTCGGTGGGCGCTGCTAAAGCTTGAGCGGAACCGACAGCTGATCGTTGGCTCGCTCTACCGGCCACCTCGACACTCTGATGCCGCCCTGCGCGCCGACTTCGCTGACCTCGAGACCCAGCTACAACGAGTATTAATTGACCACCCAAAGGTCCCATTTGTCATCTGTGGCGACCTGAACTGTGATATCATGAAGGACCAGAGCTTTCGCGCGCGTGTACACCTCAGTGACTTTTTAGCTGACTACTCCCTCGAGCAGCTAGTAACCGTTCCAACTTATACTTCCGGGTCCCTCTTAGATGTATGTATCGTCAAAAATCGTGAGCCGGTACGTGATTGTAGTGTTACTTTCTGTCACTTCAGCCCACACAAACTCATTCATGCAGTTATTGATGTCCCAAAACAATGTAAGAAACCAACCGTTATCCAATCTCGCTCTATCAGCCGTGTAGATGTAGAGGCGCTTAACTATGACCTGTTGTCTGCTAACTGGGAGCGTGTGTTTCGTGCCACGTCTGTAAGCGACCAGTGGAACGCCTTCCTGACCCAATTATTGCCCGTTTTTGACGACCATGCGCCTATAAAAAACGTGACTATCCGAAATCCCACCGCTCCTCCGGCCTCCTCTGCCACTCGAAAAATCATGGACCAACGCCGCGCCGCGCTACGGCGTTTCGGTCGACAGTCGGAGGTCTACAGAGATCTAAACCGCTCTGTCCGTACCGCGCTGAGACGCGACCGACGTGGTGAACTCCAGAGGGAGATCAGTGAGAGGGGTCCCAACAAGGTGTGGCAAAGCATACGGTCAGTTGTAGCTGGCAAGAAGGACGGACAAAGTGTTCAGCCCGATGTATCCGCTGACGACTTAAACTCCTTCTTCGTGTCCATTGGTCCGCGCATCGCTTCTGAGATCCGCACCAAAACCACAGCCCCAAAGCTCAATATTTGCCTCCCCCGTGTCGGTGCCTGCAGCTTTAAACCCAGAGCAATCTCGCTCAATGAACTCGGTCGTACAATTTTCGGCATGCGTAACTCAGCCGCACGCGGTGCTGATGGGGTGTGCATCCGTATGCTTAAAACCGGATTCCCAGCTACCTGTGACGTCATCCTGCATATTATAAACACCTGCATCATGAGATCTGACATCCCTGATGAATGGAAACATTCTATCGTCCACCCCATCTTCAAGTCTGGAAATCCATCCGATCCCACCAACTTCCGACCTATCTTCTTAGTCCCTGTCATCATGAAAGTTGTAGAAAGAGTTGTCCATCAGCAGCTCTATCATTATCTCTCACAAAACCATCTTCTGGCCTGCACCCAACACGGTTTCCGCCCCCGGCATTCTACCAAGACAGCGCTGCTGTCAGTCACCGACCGCATCCTTGCCGCCACCGACAGGGGAGGTCTCAATGCTGTGCCTCGTCGATCTAAGTAAATGCTTCGATGTCATCGATCACGAACTTTTGATAGGCAAACTGGAAATGCACGGCATTGAGACCTCCTGGTTCACCGCCTATCTACAAGGACACACACAGAGTGTCTCCTTGCAGAATGGGCCCGGATGCCGAGTACTGTCGCGTCCTCTCCCTAATACCATGGGTGTCTTCCAAGGATCAGCCCTGGGTCCCCTGCTCTTTACTGTATTTTCAAACGACCTATCGCTGTACTCTGGAGACGCTGCTGTCTTCCAGTACGCTGACGAAACCCAGATATTGGTGAGCGGTCCGCAAAGCGACCTCGGGGGACTCATCTCGCGCATGGAAGCTTCTCTTGCATCACTTGACAGTTGGTTCTGTGCAAATGCGCTTAAAGTCAACAACACCAAAACTCAATTTATGGTATTCGGCAGCCGTCAAAATTTACGAAACATGCCCGCTTTTACAGTATCATTCCGTGACTCCGTGTTGAAACCATGCGCGCAGGTGGGGAACCTTGGTGTCGTCTTTGACAGCTCCCTGTCCTGGGACGCCCACGTGTCTGACCTCAGCCGCCGCTGCATGGGCCTACTAATCGGCCTCTCCCACATCCGCCACCATATTCCCGACGGTGTCATCAAAACACTTGTGATGGCACTCGTCATGTCACGCATTCAGTACTGCCTCACAGTCTATGGCAATGGTACCAAAAAGAACCTCCAACGGATCCAAAAAATTCTAAACTTCGCCGCTAGGGTCATTTTCGGCCGCCGCAAGTTCGACCATGTTTCCGACCTGCGCGACCAACTCGGCTGGATGACACCAAAAACTATGACAGATTATCAGACTGTAGCCACAGCCCAAAAGGCCATCCAGCGGGGAGAACCCGAGGCACTAGCGTCTCTGTTTACCCTAAACTCTGACACTAGACCTAGATCCACTCGCCAGGACAACCTATTTCACCTCCCACTACCCCGACTCGAAACTGGCAAGCGTCGTTTTGGCTATCGTGCCGCGGCGCTTCTAAACACGCTTCCCAGAGAGCTGGCGCTGCTACCTCCCGCCAGATTTGCCCGTGCCGCAAAAGCGCGACTCAGTCGACGGTCGACAGTCGACTCGGGTGCGTGTAAATAAATCACCGAGTGTGATAAATCACCGAGTGTATATACGTATCACTGAGTGCGGCATGAATTGTGTGTTTGTGAGAAATTGTATGTGTGCAGTGTGGTTTGTGTGAATAGCTAACTTGTTCCCGCATGTCGCGAACCTGGCCCAGACTCTGAGCGGTAATCGCCACGCCGTGTGTGGATTGCTCAAGAATGTAAATACATACATACATACATACACCGCCGGCGGCTCCACCACCTCCTCCTCCTCCTATGGAGGAGATCTCGCTTCAGAGTGATTGGATTGACGTCTTGACTACGCAACGACTAGTGAATCCGAACTACTCCAAACGGGACGCAGAAGAACTCAGAACGCTGCTACTGGCATGCGAGCGGCCACCAACCGATCTGTTGGACCGCAGATTGCTGAGAGACAGACTGAAACTGTACTGTGGTGGCCCACCAAGGGTGGGCCGCGGCGCTGCGGGCACTTCCCGACTGGGAGCTAGCACAGCTGGGCGTTACGCTGCCTCCGCCGCCGCCAGTACTCAACTTACCCGCCGGTAACTACCAACCCTACGCGACCTACCAGGGCCATGACGGGCCGGTGGGCCGCCCTCGCCGTAGGGGCGGCAAGGGGAAGAAGGCGGCCAACCAGGGCTCAAAGGATAGAGCTCGTGCAAGATGGGTGGCGGTTACTACGAGAGCGCCCGGAGGAGGTGGCAACGGCCAATCCGGCCCCTCCTCCCCGGCGCCTGTTTCCGGCACCACTACACAGCCTACGGGGTTGGCCCCCGGTCCGCAGGGACCCGGCCGGGCCCCCTGTAGCACCTGTTCTACACATGGACCGACTACCCCTGCTGGACCCGGCGGAAGTTGACCAGATTCTGGCCGACATCCAGCCCTGGGACCGCGGAGAGGCTGTCTCCGAAGCGGACGACGTATCAATGGTGAGTGCAGTGTCCTCCCGTGGTGCATGGCATTGGCATTGCAGATATGGCATTGCAGGAAGACGTACGCTAGTGAAACTGCAGTGGCAGGCACAGTTCACAGAATAAAGACGAAACATAACCAAAAAGAAAATGCACATTACAAGCGTAATTTCGAGAAAAAAATTAGGTGTCTAGTCATCTATGTTTCATCAGGAAACGATTCATATATTCATTTTAACGAAAAACATGTGATTAGTTAACTAATTAGCCGTCTACGCGACATTCATTTGTAGACTGTCTGTAGTCAGGATAATTTGTTATTTGATGGCGCCATTCTTTTTCTAATTAGAGTATTTCATCCATGTTTAATTATTTTATTCAGATATTTTGTACCGTTTTGCATTATATACATATATATTTGTTTTCTTCTTCACAACCATGATAAATATTGGTTTATGACAAGTCGAAAACTTATTCCAGGCGTGGAACTGATTTCCCGCCAGACGCCAGTCATCACTAACGGCCTGGAACCGGAAATCTCCCTTCGCCATTCTGCTGCCGTCGACGCTGGATGGACATCTGAGTTTTTTTTTGGCTTTGTATTGATTTGAGATTTGTGTTTTGGGACGTCTTGTGCCGCGATTTGTTTTTGTTGAGGTAATTGTGATTCGGTGGTGGTATGCACAGTACAAATCCTCCAGTAACTAAACAAATTATGCCCACAAATTCACACTCATGTTGTTTTTCAGAGCTGAAAAACCTGTACGATCGTCCAGGGGTCAGCTTCCTGCATCCATGGTGCCAGTGGTGAGTGTTGACTGTTGACGGAGTTGTGAATTGTGATGTTTTTTTTAAAGATTTGAGTTTGGTAATGTATTAGAGCATGCGATAATCACAGGACATTAGCGTGTCGACCGGGAGATCGAGGCGACACCTACCCTGAGCAGCAGTTAAGGACACAGCCATTAGGTGGCGCCACCACACGGAACTACACGCTACATGCAAATTGCTTCCAACGTGCAATGCAGTCTATCATCTCGAAAGTGCCCATGATAAAATCGCATACACCGTTCTGAGCACCTACGAAGGTTACTCACCGTTGCCGAAAACCAAGATCGTACACAAATACTAAATATTTGTATTGTGGCAACGCTGGTAGAACAGCTGTCCTTCCGTTGTGCCACGACACGTGAACAGGACCGCGAGTCATCGAGAAAACAACATACAGTGATTGCCACATAGTTTTCCCCACTCCTACTCCCGACATGGGTCGCCGGCGACCGACCACAGGTATTTGCCAGCTGCTGATCTACGCACCATCCCTGCACGACTTGCCACGAGTTTCTTCCGCCGTGATTCGGCCCACCACGTCCCCGGCATACCGCGTGGTGCGCCGCCTTCGTCTCGGCCGTCCGCCGCCTGCCCCCACTCGCCACACTGGGTCGCCCTCCATTAGGGCCACTTCATGGTTCTTGTTGGTAGTCAGTGTTCTGTATTCTGTTCTTGCTGGCGCAGCGCTTGATCCCACGTAACCTTGTAATTCGATTGTTAACACTTGCTGCCGTCACGATTGCTAGCACGGCCCCCTGTCCCTGTTCGCTGGTTTCCTCCCGCCCCAGGCCGCCCGCTCGCTCGTGGTTTTGTTGCTTGTCCGTATTCTGTATTCTGTGCCACATCACATTACTTGAGTGCCACATCACATTATAATTCACAATTGTTTCACGCGTGCTGCTGTCACCATTGCTAGCACGGACCGCTCGTCCCTGTTCGCTGGTTTCCTCACGCCCGAGGCTGGCTGCCTCACCCCCCTCTCAGCCAGCCGGCTGCCCCCTCTCCGGCTCCCCGCTGGCTGCCCCCTGGCTGCCTCCCCCTCTCCGGCCTGCCCGCCGGCTGCCTCCCCTCTCAGGTTGCCCGCTGGCTGTCTCCCCTCTCAAACCGGTTGCCCGCTGGCTGCCTCCCCTCTCAGGTTGCCCGCCGGCTGCCTCCCCTCTCCGGTTGCCCGCTGGGCGCCTCCCCTCTCAGGTTGCCCGCTGGCTGTCCCTCGCAGGCTACCCGCTGGCTGCCTCCCCTCTCAGGTTGCCCGCTGGCTGCCTCCCCTCTCAGGCTGCCCGCTGGCTACCTCCCCTCTCCGGCTGCCCGCTGGCTGCCTCCCCTCTCAGGCTGCCCGCTGGCTGCCTCCCCTCTCAGGCTGCCCGCTGGCGCCCCCCCCCCCCCTCTCCGGCTGCCCGCTGGCGGTCCCCCTCTCAGACTGCCCGCTGGCTGCCCACTCAGACTGCCCCCTCAGGCTGCCCCCTCTCAGGCTCTCCGCTGGCTGCCTCGCCCCACCCACGCTGCCCGCTGGCTGCCTCACCCCATAGGCTGCCACCCGCTGGCTGTCTCCTGTCCCCGGGCGGTTGGATCCGTTGCTGATACGGTTATGCTTACAGGTCGCGCCCCGGCTACGGCCCGCCCCCTGCCGTCCGCGCCCGCCGCAGCAGCGCCCTCGGCCCAGTGCGAGGTCGTACCCGGCTCCACACCTCCCGCCCAGGGCGACACGGTACAGCTCGCTGGCGACAGCTCGCCGGTCCACCACCATGGCGAACTACGCCTCACCACACGCGCCGGTCCCCGCCGTGAGACCTCTCCGAGGCAGCGGCGCTCTCGCTCCTCCGGGGACCGCGGCCGCCGCCGCCAACCAAGCTCCTCGGAATCGAGCTCCGCCCGGACCGACTCGGCGCAGTCCTCGCCGTCGAGTGCCTCGTCGCCGTCCGACAGTCCGGACCGCCGCCGCAAACGGCCACGGACTGACAGCCGTCATCCCCGTCGCGAGCGACACCTGATGGACTTTCTCCAGCTGGACGACGTGCCCACCCGGTCCCGACAGCCCCCACCGGTAGGCTGAAGCTGCCCACCATCAGTGCCGCCGCCCTCAAAACGCTCGCCAACCGGAGCAAGGTCGCCTCCGTCGACGCCGTCGTCACGCCCACACGCCCTGCCCACCGACGGCCCGCGCTCCACTGCCCCCTGATACCCGCCGCTCAGCCCCCCCCCCCCCGCCTACCTGCGGGGCGTCACCACAATCGCGGCGTACCGGACCTACTACTTTCCGGCGGCAGCGGTTCAATGGATGACCTACCTGCTCTGGCTGCAGGGGCAGGCTGCCAACCTGCCCACCAGCACTCTCCGCGCCCTGGACGAGAGGGCCCGCACCCATCTGGCGTGCTACCGGGCCGACTAACATGACGCCGCCTCCCTCACCGACAGCATGGGACTCGCCGGCCAGCTCGTCGCCGCCTCACCCCTGCCAACCGGCCGCCCCTCGGCGCCAGCGCCGTCCCGCCCGGGCCCGTCGGGAAACGAGCTGTGCCTCCGCTTCAACTTCGGCAGTTGCGCGAGCGGGGGCACCTGCTGGCGGCAGCACGCCTGCGCACACTGCAGGGGGCCACACCCGGCCCGCCAATGTGGCCAATCGGCGGCGGCCGGACCCTCCCGGCCGCCCTCTGCTCGGCTGATGGCGGTCCCACAGCGCATCCGCCCCCAGCAGCCTCGCTGGTCGTAGCTCCGACACCGGTGAGGGTTACCGCCGACAACAGTCGCCCGCCCCCCATCCCCCACCAGCCCCCTCCCCCATTCACGTCCCCACGCTACAACACCTTGCCACCCCGGCCGTTCCACCGCCCCTCCTACTCACGGTTCTCGACCGCCTCCTGCGCGGTGCCGATGTCGCCTACACGGGGCCGGCTCTTACCGGCCTAACAACGCGTCCGCCCGCGCTCGGCCGGCCGCCGTGGCTGCCGCGCTGCGCACGGAGGTTGACAGAGGCCACACCATCGGCCCCTTCGACCGCCCGCTCATGGCTCCGTTCCGGTACAACCCCCTGGGGGCTCGGGAGAAACCGGACGGGTCCCTCCGTGTGCTCCTTGACCTCTCCCAGCCCGGGGGTGAGAGCGCCAACGCCCACATTGACCGGTCCGCCTACACCGTGCAATACACCTCCATGGACGAGGCAATCGCGCACCTTTTCTACATCGGTCCCCACTCAGCCCTCCTGGCCAAGGCGGACCTCCAACACGCCTTCCGGCTCCTTCCGGTCCTCCCGTCCCAGCGCTGGCTGATTGGCTTTCAGTGGAACAACCAGTACTTCTATGACGTACGGCTCCCGTTCGGCTTGCGGTCGGCCTGCGCCCTCTTCACCGACCTGGCTGACGTGCTCACCCTGACCACCAGGTTTCACGCCCACCATCACCATGTCCACCACTATCTCGATGATTTTTTATTTCTCGGCCCTGCCGCCACCGACGACTGCGCGCGCGCTTACACCTTCCTGTCCATCTGTACCCGCAGCCAGGTCCCAACTCTCCCCGCAAAAGTGCTGCCCGCCTTCCACCCGCATGGAACTGCTCGGATGTGTGCTCGACACCGCTGACATGACCATCTCCTTGCCTCAGGCCAAACTCCGGGCATTGATCGCCCTCCTCAGTGATGCTCATGGGAATTGAGCAGTGGAGGAACATCAAGTACTCAGGGATCATGTTCGTGTTTTTTTTGGGGTTTAGGGCGCCGCAACTCCGGGGTTATGTGGCGCCCATAACAATTATTTTACATATAGCTGGGTGGCAAACCAATGATGTAGAGAGCAAACCAGTTGGGCGAAAATAAAACTCAGACCCAAGAAGACATGAAACCTGCATGTAAATACATACAAATATCGCGAGAAAGGGGGACGGAATGAACGGGAAACACAACACGAAATAACCTCAGAGGAACTGGCCGGCAGCCACGAAGGCAAATGGCAAAAGGAAGATAACACGAGACAGGGAATATAGGTACCACAGAAAACGCAATGCGAGCAAGAAAAAAAGATGCATCACCAAAAAGACCCAGCACAGTAACAACAGAGTAAGTGCTGCAAGCGCGAGCGCTGACAAAAATGCAAACATACACAGAAGAAAAAAAGACGCACAGCAATCACCAAGTAAATCAGACCATTTGCGAACTCAAGGCAGCTAGGATGAAAGAAAACTCAGAGACTGGTGAGAAAATAACGGAGAAACGGATATGGGTGGGAAAACGAAAGACCTCGGGAATGAAGACGGAATCATCGCACAACAGATCTGGTAAGGCAAGATCGTTGGTTCCAAAGAATCTCAAACGTTCATGGCAAAGATGGGGACAAACAACAAGCACATGACGAACAGTTACAACCTCCCACATCGAGGGCAGTGCGGTCGCCCTCCTCACACAGCAGGTATCGGTGCGTCGCAGGGGTGTGGCCCATGGGCAGTCTACTGAGAGTTACCTCCTCCCTTCTACACTTTCGGGAACTCGACTGCCAGGACCCTAATCGTGGTTTCACAGTCCTTAGCCTACATTCCGGCAATGTTTCCCAGGCCTGCTGCCATTTGTTTGGCAAAAGGATGATATGGCTGGGTAAAAGTCCGTTGCAGGGAGAGGCAATCGCCGCATGCATAGCATCAGAGCTGCCCGCCTCGCCGCCGAGTCGGCCAGCTCGTTCCCCGAAATTCCAACATGACTGGGTATCCACAGCAAAATACAACGGCCTTTCCTTCCCGATGCAGTGCATCCAGACGCAATAGAATGTCCTGTATGGGGGGAGTAGGCGGATCAAATGCTCGAGACTGATGAGTCTGCTTAGAGAGTCAGATAAAATGAGATGTAAAGTCTCCTCGGCCACCACGATAAAACATACGGCCTTTAAAATCGCAATCAGTACAGATGTGAAGACGGAGGCATGAGCCGGCAGTCGGAACGATCGTCTCTCTGTGCCACAGACAAATGATCAGCCAACACCTTCAGCAGTTTTCGACCCGTCTCGGAAAGAGATGTGTCCACAGAGGGGGAGAGCAGCTGCCACGGGGGAACAGAGAGGTAGTCTATGCACATAATATCACGCAATCGCAATCCACTCTCAGCAACAAGCTCCCGCATCCTCACACAGGAGGGGACGGCGCGTGGGACAGAACCGGCGAGGAGCATCGCATGCGTGCTGCGAGAAAAAAACGCATAGGCCGGATGCAAAAGAAACTGCCGCAACTTGAAAGCGTATCGCATCCCAAGCAACTGTCTGCGAAGAGATTGTGGTGGGGGAGGTGCGGAAACCTCCTATGATGATTCGGATCGCCGTGTGATGAATTGTGTCCGTTTGCTAGTTTCACACCCACAGTTGTACACAAAACACGCGTAGTCCAGCTTAGACCGAACCAAAGCACAATAAAGCAGTAAAAGCGTCTTTCGAACTGCTCCATACGATGAGCGTGAACCACATTTTAAACGTTCAAACTTTTAAAATACCTTTTTCTAAGTATTTTGAAATGGCACTTTTTCGTCAGGTGGCTGTCCATGTGCAACCCAAGAAAGTTGAAAACCGGTTTCACTGGAATAGGTTCCCCGTACAAACGAACCTGCAAGTCAGGACATGAGCGACGGCGACGGAAGTGCACTGGTCATTTTCGACGTCGAAAAGCGGAAACCGTTCAGCATACCCCATCTCTCTGACTGCGTTAGTCTGACAGTGCTTGATCACGACCTTGACGTGATGTGTATCACAGAGACGTGGCTGACAGATCGTGTCACGGACAGGATATTATTGTTTCCCGGTTACAGGCTGGTGCGCAGGGACCGGCCGACCCGGCGGTACCAGAATCGTGCTGTGACAGCGAGCCGTAGTGGTGGTGTCGCGATATTGTACCGGGAACGCCTGAACTGCGCCGTCCTACCCATCTCCAGCGCCAGTGAAGCCTGCGAGTCGCTGTGGGTGTCGGTGAGCGGCGGTGGGCGGCGCTCGGCCACCGTGGGCGTTGTCTACCGTCCCCCGTCTCAGCCGATATTAGGAGGCCTCGACGAGATACACGACCAACTTCGCGCAGCTGTCGCCACTGGTAGACCCGTCTTTTGTCTTGGTGATTTTAACATCGACCTTCTGCGTCCTCAAACTCCCACTGTGCGCCGCTATATTTCAATTTTAAATTATTTGAACCTTTGTCAACTTGTTGTCACTCCCACCCATCTGGAACCGACCGCCACACTCCTTGACCATATAATCACCAGTATGCCGGATCTGGAGAGCGCCGTCTCGGTGCCACCGGTACCGATTGCAGACCACCTCACCACCATTCTTCGCGCGCCCTTCAGGCGTCAGCACTCGCGTCCTACGCCTTTCCGAGCTCGCCCCTGGCGCAAAGTAAATTGGGACGCGCTCAGTTTACATCTGCTGCTGTCAGACTGGGACCCGTTATACCGGGCCGCTGACATCGAGGGGAAGTTGGAGGCGTTCATGCGTGTATGGTCGTCTGCCATCGATGTGCACTGTCCCCTGAAAACTGTGACCCCACGTCGCCCACGCTGCCCGTGGTTGGAGGGTAACCACGAGCTGCGCAGTGTAATGCGTGAGCGCGACCGGGCCTACCGGGAATGGCACAGGTACGGTACGGAGACCGCCCTTATCGAGTATCGGCGGCTCCGAAACCGGGTTAAGAGTTGCTGTGCCCAGGCGAAACGCGACTTTCTGTGCGCGACCATGCTGTCTGATCGTGCGAGTTTCTGGCGCGGGATCCGTGAGTTCGCCCTTCGACCCACGAGAGGAGGCGGCGGCGCCGAGGATATGCCGATGGACCGAGCTGACGACTTCAATCGCCATTTCGCCTCAGTCGGGCCTAAGATAGCTGCCGAGCTGGCAGCCGGCTGCCACAGCGTGCCACCTCTCCCTCCGAGACCACCGTGCGTCACCACAGCCCAGCTAGTCTTAGAACCGGTGACCTTACCCATGCTTTCTAGTGCCTTGAAAGAACTGTCCTCTTCTAGGGCTGTTGGACTCGATGGTGTGCCGCTACTTGCATTGAAAAACTGTTTCGCTGTCTTAGGGCCTCACTTGCTTCATCTCGTCAACACTTCTGTCATCACTTGCGTCTTCCCAAGTGACTGGAAAATTGCCTCAGTTCTCCCTCTTCATAAATCTGGGCCTCGCGATGCTCCTGGCAATTTTAGGCCGATATCGATTTTATCAGTGTTGTCAAAATTATGCGAGAAGGTTGTATGTACGCAGTTGTCGGCGCATCTCGTTTCCCACAGCCTGTTGGCGCCTTCACAATACGCGTACAGGCCGTGCCACTCGACGGAGGATGCCGTGGTCGACGCTGTGGAATGGATGACGCGCCGGATCGACGCGGGACATGTCGTCGCCGTCACCTCCGTCGACCTTAGTAGAGCCTTTGACAGCGTTGACCACGGTGTCCTCCTGACCAAGCTACAGTGGTACGGCATCGATCCCCGATGGTTCCGGAGTTACCTCGATGGTCGGCTGCAGGTGGTGAGAGGCGGATCACTATCCCTTCCTTTATCCCACGGCGTCCCTCAGGGGTCCCTCGTGGGCCCACTCCTCTTCAGCATCTTCACGAACGACCTTGCATCGTACCTTCCTCACGGGCGTCTGGTGTCCTACGCAGACGACACCCAGCTCCTCGACTCTGCCCTCCCAGCACACCTATCCCTACTAAAATCCCGCCAGGAGGATACCATCATTGCGGTCCAATCCTACTTCACTGCCAACTCCTTACAGATGAACCCCACCAAGACCACGCTCCTCCTTGTCGGTACTCCTCAAGCCCTTAAAAAGACTCCATCCTTTCAGCTCAACATCTCAAACCACACACTCAATCCCTTGCCGTCCGTGAAGATGCTGGGGGTCACCATGGACCGTAACTTGTCCTGGGAGGAGCACATTTCCAATTTAGTCAAAAAGTGCAACTCCATCCTGTTCTGTCTGTATAAAATTCGTCACCACCTCACACCCGAGACCCGCCAACTCCTAATCCAGACACACGTGTTCCCCCACATACTGTACTGCCTCTCCGTCTGGGGCGGGGCCGCTGACTGCCACCTCAGCCGGGTACAAAAGGTGATAAATTTCGCGGCGAGGATCGTCTCGGGTGCGCGGGGTCGTGATCATATCTCACCGATCGTGGAGTCGCTAGGCTGGCGTGGTATACGCGACCTCGTTGCGCGCCGCGACTGTATCGGCGTCTACAGAGCCTTAAACGATCCCCGCGCCCCGGCAGCGGTCCGATCACTATTCATCCCTCGCACCGCTGTGAGTGAGCGCCTCACGCGGGCCGCGGTGGCTGGTGCTCTAGAACTGCCCGCTTTCCGGCTATCCATGTCGCGCAGGGCTTTTTCCTATAGGGCGGCCTCGTCTTGGAACCACCTGACGCCGGCCGTTATGGCCTCCCGGAGCCTCGCCGTGCTAAAATCCCAACTCGAAAATTGTGACGACGGTGTGTGAAAGCTTGAATTCGTTCGTTTTATTAACATAGTTACCACGATTTCTTGTGTGTGTGCGATGCGTGTTTTAAATTGTCTGTCGTGTTTTTCGTTTGTATCGCCCAACTTGTATCCTTTTCACTCGAATCGAACATTAAGCCATTTATATGGAATGATTCGCAAATACAAATACTCTCGAGGCGAGCAGCAGCCAGCTGCAGCTGACGAGACAGCACGAGAGCTGGATGCGCGGTACCCCGTCGGTTCCACGCAAGGGCAGCAGGAAACTGGAAGCGTCGAAATTACGCAAGGCTCATCATGGAAGAGATGTCGCGAGAAAGGGGGACGGAATGAACTGGAAACACAACACGAAATAAAAACACGATGAGAGAGATCACATTATAGGCATCGTCAGGAAACAGCAAAGGTAACTTCAAAATGCTGGTACCAGAAAGCATGAAAGAAGAAGTTCTCCATAACCTGCACGATCATGTCACGGCAGGCCACATGGGTTTCCGGAGTACCCTAGACCGAGTCATGGACAGGCTCTACTGGCCAGGAGCGTATAGTGAGGTCCGAGACTATCGTAGATCTTGCGAACTGTGTCAGCGCAGAAATCGTACATCACCTGCAGAGAGCGCCGCTGCAAACCGAGACAGTGAACAGACCAGTGTCAGAAAAGTGGTTCCACGATCTAAGTTCGCGGAACAAATTTTTCGCCAGCGGCGGAACATTTTTTTTTAAAATGCGTATACCAGTATTTTTTTAGTATTTTTTTATACGCTTTTCTATACAACCTATTTTCATATATGCCAATATATGCATATATTCTGATGTGGAAAGTGTATGAATTGTCAGTCGTATTTCCTGTACAGATATATTGGTCTTGGCGTCAGTCGGGGACCGAGACTCATGCTAGGTTAAAAAGGTAAAAAGGTTAAAAAGGTACCTTGTATCGTTGCGTATGCGTATATGGGAAACTGGGCTCATGTCCCAGTTTAGAGTACTGCCGTCTTTTGCATAACGTGTTTTTAGTGTCCCAGGGTTATACATGGCCCTGATAACGATGGTATCGGTGGCGGGGTTGTAACCTGCATACGCAACAACTTTTTGGGGAGGTTTTAAAAAGTTTTTGGTTTAATTTTTGGAAAAGTACCAGTTTTCCTTCCCTAAATCACTGCAGAAATTTCGGAAGTTGGGAATTTGGAGGTTCCGCCTTGCGATTTGTTTCGACAATTTGTGTCGCAATTTGTGGGTGTTCATTTGCACCTATAGACTAAAAAAATCATTCTTTACAGTCAAAGTTTTCACGGAAGAAAACTTCCCAGTTCAGAAAAATGGAGAAACGGGCCACTTTTCTGACACTGGAACAGACCGTTCGAACGTGTGGCGATGGACATCACGGAGATGCCTTGCTCCAGCTGAGGGAACCGGTATGGTATGGTGATCATGGATTATTTTTCAAAACTCTTAAAAGTCTACCCCATGCCGGACCAGAAGGCGCAGGCTGTCGCAGACTGTCGCAGACTGTCTTCTGTTGTGGGTTTACGACCACGGTGTGCCAGAGCGTCTGCTTTCAGACCATGGACGGCAGTTCGAAGCGGCAGTGTTCCAAGAGCTGTGTAAGAGACTGGGTATCGAGCAGTGTTCGCCACGGTCCCACAACTCGTAAAATGCCTTAAATAGACTATCCCACCTTAACATTATTTATTTATATATATATATATATATATATATATATATATATATATATATATATATATATATATATATATATATATATATATATATATATAATTTATATATTGTGCTATGTAGTGTCACGCCACGGGTCCACAATTCCACTAACTTAATCCCTGGGACCGCCTATGCCCCAAAATACAATTGTGATCCATGCAGATGATATTGCATGAAATTACCCACTGCAAAATAACGTCCAGGGCACTTAACACAATGCGTGTGAACGGAGTCAAACACATGCCCCCAAAAATCCGTCCCTGGAGTCACCCTTGGGAAACCAAAAATTTCAACAACAAAAATGAAACGTGTGCAAGACATTGCTAAAACACGTCACCAAGTTTCAAGTTGATAACTTTTGCTACGTAGTTACACGTCGTGGCTCCAACACTCCCATAATTTCGTCCCTGGAGCAGCCCATAACATTGGGCCATGCGCTTGCATCCCACCCCCGGAATCGCCTATGCTACAAAATACAATTGTGATCCATGCAGATGATATTACACGAGATAGCCAACCGCGAAATAACGTTTGATTACTGAACACAATGTGTGTACACTTACTCCACAAAACCAGTTCCTGGAGTCGCCTGTAGGAAACCCAAAAATATTGTATTAAAAATCACACAAGGTGTGCAAAGAGCAGCTAAGAAGACAGCTAAGAAAACATAATTACATAGAGCATTGATGAGGAGGGTGATGCAGAGCTGATAATAGACATGTTTCAAAATCTGAAAGAAGCACGGTCCAAAGTGCAGGAAGAGCATGAACAGTATGCAAGCCTTCAGGTAAAAGATGAAGAATGGCTGGAGGACATCTACAAGAAGTTCAGTGAAACTCATAAGAAAGTCTTCTCCATAAAGAAGCGGGAACAAGAAAGGAAAGAAGCTGAAGCTGCAAAGCAAAGGCAAAGGGGTAAGATTTAGTTGAAGCCTGTTGAACTACCAACGTTCAGGGCAGGGTAAGGGATTATCCACGGTTTAAGGCCGACTTCTTGAAGTATGTTCTTCCTCATGCAGAAGAGGCAGCAGCATTCACATTGCGCAGTGTTTGTCAGATGACGCGCGGGATAAGGTCTCACTGTTGGATGACGTGGAAGAGATGATGGACAAACTTGATGAGGAACATGGTGATCCGTCAGCAATTACAGATTTGGTAGTGAATGAAATCAAGAGGTGACTTGAAAGGAAACAGAAAGCTGACCGAGTGTATTGAAGTTGTGGAGAAGGGGTACTTCGATCTCAAGAACTTGAACATGGAGAAGAAAATCTCAAACACAAGCATTGTGAGCATCATAGAAGCAAAGCTACCTGAAAATGTGAGATGATGATGATGATTGGGGTTTAGGGACGCTCCGACAACGAAGGTCACATGGCGCCCATGACTGATTTCAACTAGCTATCAAATTGAATATAAAAAGGAGAGGCCAGCGGCAGCAATAAATGCAAACAGACTATCTGCTGCAGTAAATCTGGAATTGTCACCGAGCAAGCTACGAAGCGTAAGTCCGGAAGATCGCAGACCAAAGAATCTCAGCCGTTCGTTTTCCAGCTGTGGGCAAGTTAGCAGGACATGTTTCACCGTCAGCGGAGAACCACAACGAGGACACAACGGCATATCTCTACCACACACCAAGTAGCCATGTGTTGCGTAAGTATGCCCATTGCGCAGTCTACAAAGTGTAACCTCTTCTCTCCTTGTCTTGCGTGAAGATGATTGGCAAACCGAAAGTCGTGGTTAAGTAGCTTTTAGTTTGTTCCTGTGCGTTCGATCCCATGTTCGCTGCCCGCTGCTATGTAAGAATGTAGCAATGGCCGGGTACAGATCTCTGGCGGGAAGAGTAAAGCGTCGCGTGCACGGCCTCTGTGCAGCGCGCTTTGCAGCGGCATCCGCCAGCTCGTTGCCCCTGATGCCGACGTGACTAGGTATCCAGCATAACGTAACTCGTTTACCTGCGCCATCCAGAGCCGTCAGACGGATTAAGATGTCCTGTATAAGGGGATTGGACGGATACAACTTTTTTAGCGCCACAAGACTGCTCAAAGAGTCCGTTAAAATGAGGTGTAAAGCCCCACTGCTGACTTCAATAAAACACAAGACCTTAGCAATCGCCACCAGTTCTGATGTAAAAACAGAGGCGTTTGTTGGTAACGTAAAAAACACGAGTGTCGTTACCACAAACAAACGCACAGCCAACGCCCCTCTCAAACTTAGAGCCATCCGTGCAAGAGATCGTGTGGTCAGTAAAAGATGCAATATGCTCGAGAGCTCTCGGCTTGAACACCTCGGGAAGGACTTCTCCTTTGTTTTGCTCGGAGAGTCAACTAAAGGTGATGCCAGTTGCCACGGTGGCGTTGAAAGATGGTCAACCCGCATGACCTCGCGTGGCCGTAAATCACTATCTGCTAGAAGCGAGTCAATTCGCAAACAGAAAGGAACAGAGCGTCTCTCCGGCCTAGTACGAAATGCAGCTAGTGTATCGCTTGAAAAGACGGAGCTGTACGTGGGGTGTGTCGGGAACTGTCGTAACTTGATGGCATAGCGCATACCTAGTTGCTGCCTACGCAGGGACAAAGGAGGCTCATTAGCCTCTACAAGCAGGCTCTCAATCGGAGTTGTTCTGAAAGCTCCAGTAGCTATACGCACGGCAGTGTGGCGGATTGTGTCCAAAGGCTTTTTGTTAGACTGGCAGGTGCTGTCATACACAAAACATGCGTAGTCAAGCTTCGAGCGTACAAGGCAGCGATAGAGCAGTAAAAGCGTGTTGCGGTCGGCCCCGTACGATGTGCGTGCAACACATTTTAAAATGTTCAGCGACTTAAAACATTTATCACGGAGTTGTTTAAGATGTTGCTTGTATACTAACTTTTTGTCCAGCGAAAATCCTAGAAACTTGGCTACAGGCTGGACTGGAACCGGCTGTCCATGGAGGAAGATCTCCATATCTGGACAGTGCCGACGACGGCGGCAGAAATGTACGGCAACTGTCTTTGCGGTTGAAAATCGGAAACCGTTCGCTGTACTCCATCGCTCCAGGGTAGCTATAGCCAGCTGAAGCTGTCTTTCCATGTAACGTGTACTGGAAGCAGACGACCATATTGCGAAATCATCGACGAAGAGCGACCGTCCAATGGACTGCCATAGCGCATCGCCGATGTCGTTCACCATTATGCCAAAAAGCGGGACGCTTAGAACGCCGCCTTGAGGAACTCCGTTGATCTGAAGAAAATCGTCAGATACATGGTTCCCAACACGGACTCTAAAATGTCTCTGGGATAAGTATTTTTTTTTAAAAGGTGCCCATGTAGCCTCTAATACCGTGCTTAAAAGGCTCTAAGAGAATGCCATGCCGCCAGGCAGTATCATAGGCTGCCTCAATGTCGAAAAAGACCACTCCCACGTGACGGTTTCTCTCAAATGCGGCGCGAATAACGGAATCGAGTGTTAAAATGTGATCAACGGTGCTGCAATGGCGTCTAAAACTGCACTGGGCGTTAGCAAATATACCTTGTTGTTCTAAAAAACAACCAAGTCGTTTGCTGACCATTCTCTCCAGCAGCTTACACAGTGAAGATGTGAGCGAGATGGGACGATAGTGAAGAGGGTCTAATCCAGATTTGCCAGGTTTTAAAATAGGAATTACTATGGCCTCGCGCCATGCTTCCGGAAACTCTCCTCTTGCCCATAGAGAGTTAAACATCAAGAGTAGCGCCTGTAACGCACACACGGGAAGGTGGCGTAACATTTCGTTATGAACGCCGTCTGGACCCTCAGCAGTACTTTTTAGACCGTGTATTGCTGACTTCAGTTCGAGCATAGAAAAAGGTTTGTTATATGACGGTTGTTGCGAGGTAGAAAAAACGACATCAGATGCTTCACACCGAGCCCTAAGTCGCACAAACTGTGGATCCTTGTTCACTCCTTTACTGCGCTCGTAAAGTGCTCTAGCAATCCCATTTGCTACCTCTTTCGGATGGGAAATATCCTGGCCGCCTACCTGAATAACAGGCAGAGGAACAGAGCTGTACCGTCCAGCAATACGTTTTATACGGGTCCAGACTTGAGTGGTTGGTGTAAAACGGTTTAAAGTGCCCACGTAAGAACGCCAAGAAACTGCCTTTGCCTCCTTAACGGTGCGACGGGCAAAAGCCCTCGCTTTCCTAAAAGCGATGAGATTTTCGGTAGTACTCCTCCGGTCAAACTTTTTAAAAGCTCTCTTCCGTGATCGGATAGCTTCCCCGCACTCCTCAGTCCACCATGGAACAGGAGTGCGCCTAGGCCGGCCCGATGTCCTCGGGATGCATCTCTCAGCAGAGTTTAAAAGCGTGGAAGTAAAATCCTCTGCTGACATGGCAGATGTTTCAACTCTGGTTAAGATCGATGTCTCAAGCAAGGTATGAAATTCGGCCCAGTCCGCCTTGACCAAGTTCCACCTTGGTGGTCGGCTACCTAGATCTGGAGCATTCTGGTGCTGGAGCCACACTGGAAAGTGGTCACTCCCCAGTGGGTCATCGTGAACAGACCAGGTAAAAAGATGTGCCAGCTCAGGGCCTACCAAGCTCAGATCTAGTGCCGAGGTTTGACCGGAGGGTACCGTAAAATGAGTCCGCTCGCCTGTGTTTAAAATACAGAGTGACTCGTCGTTGATAAAATATTATAAAAGACGGGCCCGTGTGCCAGTAGTCACATCCCCATGCAGTACTGTGAGCATTAAAATCACCCACTACCAGGACTGGTGGCGGGAGCTACTGCAGCAGCTGGCGCAATTCTGCCACCGGCAAAGCTGTGCCGGGTGGCAGGTAGAGGGAGCAGATTGTCAGTTCTTGGTTCAGGCGCACTCGTACCGCCACCGCCTGCAAGCCCGACCGCACCGTGAGGTGTCGAGCGGGTAGGCTGTGGTGCACCGCTAGTAAGACGCCGCCGTGGGCTATTGTATCAGAATGCACGTCTTTGCGATGAACGGCATAGCCCTTAATGGAGCACGTGGCGACTTGCGCCAACTTAGTCTCCTGGAGACAAATAAGGATTGGATTGCGCCAGCGTATAACCGACTGCAGGTCCTGGTAGTTGGACTTGAGTCCTCTACAGTTTCACTGCAGGATGAAATGCATGGGAATGGATTAAAATCTCGCTAAAGCGCGTTTAAAAAGTAGGCAGGGGCACAAAAAGAGAACTGGTTCCCTAGGCGCGGAATCAGTTATAAATTCGTAGAAGGCGTCACGGCATGGGCACCTAGTAAAACCGCGCAAAAGCACTGAGATGCTAAAAGAGTGTAAAACGACAAACTGACTATAATTACTTAGAAGTAATCAGCTGCACCACGTGCTGTGTCCCCGAAGTGGATCTGGGCACGCACGCTACCACCTTGGTGCAGTCTGCCGTCGGCGGAGCTCGATCTAACGGGGACCGAGCTCGTGTCAGATTTCTGTTTCGTACGAGGGCTTCCTCCCTCCGTGGGCGAGCCCGTCCACGGAAGCCCACGCTTGGTTGGCCGGCCGGGAGCGGAGGGAGGCTTAGGGCGACTTGGCGCCGCCGGGGGAGTAGCTGGCGGCGGCCGAGTCTCCGGTGTTGCGAGCGGCGGCGGCGGTAAACGCCGCGGTTACGGCGGCGGGGGTGGAGGGGGACCCATAGGGGATGGGCTCCCCACCTGGAAAGTCTCTGGGTTAGCCGTAGCTTTCCCATTCGCATGGGATGGGATCGAGTCGGCACCTGGTGGTCGCATAGCTTCTCTAGCCTTCTCGACCAGGCGCGCACGCTTTGCCTCGCGCGTCTTCCTCTCCTCCTCTCCCCTGCGCAGTGCCTCCATCACCGCAGTGCGTGGGGGAGAGCGCGCCGGGCCAGTCGCCGCGCGAGTTGGCGGGGAAGAGCGCCGCCTGTCCGTACGACGGTGCTGAACTCTCGTCCAGCCATCGTCCTCTGCTGCATTGGTGGCGGCCCAGGCAGTGCCGGTGGACGCCGCGGCTGGGACAGCTTGTATCCCTGCTTCTCCATGATTTGAAGTGTGGGGGGCCGGGACGCATCCGACACCGTGACGGCCGGCGGTACAGAGACCGCTGCCGACCCCGGTGTGGTAGTAGCCGAAACCACTGAGAGGCCGAAAGACTTCAGGAGCGTGATAAACTGAGCTGCGCTCATCTCCTCCAACGAAGTCCTGGGAGCTACTGCAGCCTTCGCCTTCTGGGCGTAGGATATGCTTGGGTGTGACGCGTTGTATATTTCCCGAGCCTCTCTGAAAGAGACATTTCTCGTCGCTTTAATCGAGTTGATCTCTTTCTCTCTTGCAAGTGCCGGGCATGACCTATCGAAGGACGTGTGCGTGTTATGTCCCTCTTTGCAGTTTACGCACCGATATGTGGTCGCACCACAGTCATCATCGGTGTGTTCTGTGGAGGCACACTTCGCCGCGCAAGGTAGGCGGTTATGGCAGTAGGTTCTTGTATGCCCAAAACGCTGGCACCGAAAGCATCTCATGGGATTTGGGGTGTAGGGTCGAACCTTGACCCGTACATAGCCCACCGTCACTTCACTTGGGAGGTCAGTACTGTTGAAAGTGAGGATAACAGTGTTCGTTGCTGTGATTGCATTCCCTCGCCTTGCCTTGATCTTGAATGCACCCACCACACCGGAGGACGACAGGCCCTCGACGATTTCAGTATCGGTGGTGTCTTTCAAATCATAGCAGGTGATCACACCCTTAGAAGAGTTTTTTGTTTTATGTGGGGACACATATATCGCTATGGTGGCGTTTGCCCTTCTACCCTGCTCCCGGATAGAGTAAGAAAAGGTGGTCAACGTCAAAGCTCTCCTGGCATCATCCTCTTTAGCGAACTCCACCTCAAGGG
This sequence comes from Chirona hameri, assembly GCA_036785665.1. Taxonomy (NCBI): domain Eukaryota; kingdom Metazoa; phylum Arthropoda; class Thecostraca; order Balanomorpha; family Balanidae; genus Chirona; species Chirona hameri. The sequence goes on along the minus strand of JAXIVJ010000444.1, from coordinate 210,432 downwards.
AGCCATCTCGCAACGCATCGCACCTCAGGATCTTTCCCATCTTGTCGCAGCCTTCTCGCCGCTGGAAGGGCGAGAGCGAGGTCAGCTTTTTCGTCTCTGAGGTGAGGACGAGGATGCGGGGGCGGGGAGCGTTCTCTCCGCGACCACTTGAGGTTGCTACTTCCTCATTCCCCTGCACTGGGGGAGAATGGGAGTAAGCCTCCTGCAGCAGTGAGATACCGCCACCAAGAAGGCCGCTTCGTCCCTCTACCGAGGCGTGGGGACGGTCGTCGGTGGTTGCCGTGGATGGGCGAGGGGCGGCCGAAGCCGTGGTTAGTGGGTTTGGGTTTGAGGTATCCATGGTAAGCGATTGGTCTCTGCCCAGTCCCCGCCGACGCTCCGCCACGGCGCCGCTACAAGGCCTAGGGCTGGGGAGTGGGCTGTACGGGGCTCGACGACGCCCTCCCAGAGGGGAGAGAGAGAGAGAGAGAGACTCACCACCCCCTCCGTTTAGACGTCGCCTCCTCCCTTGACGCCTTAAGCCGAGCCGCCACCCGGGGCAGCGGGAAAGCCACCCCACCGCCGCCGGACGAGTGCCTGCACTCGCCCCGCGGCAGCGAGACAGCCAAGCCATGGCCCCCGGCAGCAGCCCCGACCAAAAAGCTTCTCAGTGCAGCGCCTCACTGAGTGTCCCCGCCCTTCCGGAAATCCAGGCCAAAGAGGAGTGTTGCCACGCTACCACGACTAGCCCGCGCGGTAGGTGGCTCAGCCTCCAGGACCCCTTCATCCCGGGGTACGGGTCGACGCGCTTAGTCGCAGAAAAGCCTTGCCGATGTAAAAAGCCAGGCGTCTCCTGTCACATCATAGTAAATTGCCATAATCGACGTAAGAAGCCTGTTCAGGTCGGGCGACTGGCACCCGACCGTCAAACGCCGCAAAGGGAGGAGGCTTCAGCGGGGACACCCAGTAAACTGAGTGGGGAGGGGGATGGGTTCGGGACTTGTTACGGGGCTTGCAAAAATGGACTGGGCCGGGGGGGGGGGGGGTGTGAGTGTGAGGGGGGATGGAGGGAGGGGGAGGGGGGGGGGGGTTAGCTGGGACCCGAGGGGGCGCTACTCCCCTTACACCGGCCGAAGCCGATGCCCCTGCGGGGGTTGAAAATGTGAGGAGAAAAAAAGTGGGTAGAGAAAGTAAGCATGGGTCCTCCATGCTTACTGGGCCAGATGTTCGAGATGTGGATAAAACTGACAAGTTCGCACATCTGCTGAAGTTTCTTCTGGAGGTAAAAAGAACCATGAAGTATCTATCTGCATATCTAAGAGCTCTAGTTCCAATGATCAGAGCCCCAGTGCATAGCATGAGTTCAAGTGGTGCATCTGCAAGGCCAAGAGAAGGCAGATCACAGACGTGCTGGTACAGTGACCTGAAACAGTGGCAAACACAGCATTGCAAAGTGTAAGGTGTTTCTGAACATGAGCATGGAGAGAAAGCAGCAACTAGTTAAGGAAAAGGGTATCCGCCGCAACTGTTTGAAACAGGGCCATAGACAGATCGAATGTAGGTCAAAGACGAGATGTAGTTGTCAAGGGCAGCCCCCGTCCACAAATCGCAGGCTCTCCGCAGGCTCCCTTCACTATGACGTCACCCCGGGAGTAGAAATCCCTTTACTCAGCTCGATCACGTGTTAAAAGCACGAACTTTACCGAAGGATGACGTCATAAGTTTAGTACGTAGAGCACTAACTATCCGTTCCACAGATTCAACCATTCTTATTGTTGGTCAAATGCACCTGAGATGGCGAAAATATTTGTATAAGTGGAGAATTTGAGACGTTCAAGTTAACCCTGCAAATCAAAAGAAAGGATTTATTTTACCATAGGGAAAAGTGCCATATTTTTTAATAGAAAATGGAATCCCTTTATATTTTGCTGCCAGATGCTACCAAATGGGCATTGTAAATTCCGTTGCGCACCATTGCAACCCCAAAGTCAGAACCTTAGGGCCTAGTTTGATAGTTTGATATCAAATAAAGTAAAGTAAATGAGGCGATGAAAAGGCAATTCCATGAAACTCATCGCAACCTGATTCCATCTCATTTGTGAGTTCATCACAATATTTGACGTGCTTTGGTGCATGTTATTTGATATCTTTGGCGCATGTGCAAATTGATATGTGATCGGTGTCAAAATGTGGTAGGTATGGCTGTGTTTAACTATTGTTACTTTTTATTTATATTTAATTTTCCACGATTTATGTTTTTTGTTAATATTTGTATCTATACCATTTCATCCCATCTTTTGTCGTATTTTCTTATATATTTATTTCATTCATGCCATGCATTAGCTTTGAATCATTGTTTTTTTTAATTATAGGTGATTTCTATGTGATCTTGATTATTGGTATACAAAGGTGATTATCGGCAACAAGGGATAGAATGTGATAATTAAAGTAGGTGTGTCAATGCGTGTGGTTTTATCTGTGCGACTTCGCAAATACATTGTTTATCCCGATGATGATGATTTGGGTTTAAGGGCGCTCGACAACGGTCACATGGCGCCCATGACATATTTCAAATAGCTATCAATATGAATATACAACGGAGAGGCCAGCGGCAGCAATAAATGCAAACAGACTATCTGCTGCAATAAATCTGGAATCGTCAGCGAGCAAGCTACGAAGCGTAAGTCCGGAAGATTGTAGACCAAAGAATCTCAGCCGTTCGTTTTCCAGCTGTGGGCAAGTTAGCAGGACATGTTTCACCGTCAGCGGAGAACCACAACGAGGACACAACAGCATATCTCTGCCACACACCAAGTAGCCAATAGCCATGTGTTGCGTAAGTATGCCCATTGCGCAGTTTACAAAGTGCAAGCGTCGCGTGCACAGCCTCTGTGCAGCGCGCTTTGCAGCGGCATCCGCCAGCTCGTTGCCCCTGATGACGACGTGACTAGGTATCCAGCATAACGTAACTCGTTTACCTGCGCCATCCAGAGCCGTCAGACGGATTAAGATGTCTTGTATAAAGGGGATTGGACGGATACACGTGTTCTAGGGCCACAAGACTGCTCAAAGAGTCCGTGAAAATGAGGTGTAAAGTCCCACTGCTGACTTCAATAAAACACAAGACCTTAACAATCGCCACCAGTTCTGATGTAAAAACGTTTGCTGGTAACATAAAAAACTCGAGTGTCGTTACCACAAACAAACGCACAGCCAACGCCCCTCCCAAACTTAGAGCCATCCGTGTAAGAGATCGTGTGGTCAGTAAAAGATGCAATATGCTCGAGAGCTCTCGAATTGAACACCTCGGGAAGGACTTCTCCTTTGTTTTGCTCGGAGAGGGACACGTCAACTAAAGGTGATGCCAGTTGTCAAGGTGGCGTTGAAAGATGGTCAACCCGCATGACCACGCGTGGCCGTAAATCACTATCTGCTAGAAGCGAGTCAATTCGCAAACAGAAATGAACAGAGCGTCTCTCCGGCCTAGTACGAAATGCAGCTATTGTATCGCTTGAAAAAACGGAGCTTTACGTGGGGTGTGTCGGGAACTGTCGTAACTTGATGGCATAGCGCATACCTAGTTGCTGCCTTCGCAGGGACAAATGAGGCTCGTTAGTCTCTACAAGCAGGCTCTCAATCGGAGTTGTTCTGAAGGTTTCAGTAGCTACGGCAGTGCACGGCACGCACGGCAGTGTGGTGGATTGTGTCCAAAGGCTTTTTGTTAGACTGGCAGGTGCTGTCATACACAAAACATGCGTAGTCAAGCTTCGAGCGTACAAGGCAGCGATAGAGCAGTAAAAGCGTGTTGCGGTCGGCCCCGTACGATGTACGTGCAACACATTTTAGAACGTTCAGCGACTTAAAACATTTATCAAGGAGTTGCTTAAGATGTTGCTTGTATGATAACTTTTTGTGCAGCGAAAATCCTAACACTTGGCTACAGGCTGGACTGGAACCGGCAGTCCATGGAGGAAAATCTCCATATCTGGAGTGCCGACGACGGCGGCAGAAATGTACGTCTTTGCGGTTGACAATCGGAAACCGTACGCTGTACTCCATCGCTCCAGGGTAGCTATAGTCAGCTGAAGCTGTCTTTCCATGTAACGTGTACTGGAAGCAGACGACCAGATTGTGAAATCATCGACGAAGAGCGACCGTCCAATGGACTGCGATAGCGCATCGCCGATGTCGTTCACTATTACGCCAAAAAGCGGGACGCTTAGAACGCCGCCTTGAGCAACTCCGTTGATCTGAAGAAAATCGTCAGATACATGGTTGCCAACACGGACTCTAAAATGTCCCTGGGATAAGTATTAACAAACAAAAAATGCCCATGGAGCCTCTAATACCTTGCTTAAAAAGCTTTACGAGAATGGCATGCCGCGAGGCAGTATCATAGGCTTCCTCAATGTCGAAAAAGACCACTCCCACGTGACGGTTTTTCTTAAATGCGGCGCGAATAACGAAATCGAGTGTTAAAATGTGATCAACGGTGCTGCGATGGCGTCTAAAACCGCACTGGGCGTTAGTAAACATACCTTGTTGTTCTAAAAACCAACAAAGTCGTCTGCTGACCATTCTCTCCAGCAGTTTACAGAGTCTGAAGCCTGAAGAAGCTGCGGACATCGCCATCGGTAAGTACTCTTCGTGGTTTTGTTTACATAAAATTGGCATATTCCGTGTATTATACCGTTCTTTAGCCTCTAACAAGTATCGTTAACTGATATGCTGTACCTCTTAAATCATCAGACATTTGTGTGTGTGTGTGTGTGTGTGTGTGTGTGTGTGTGTGTGTGTGTGTGTGTGTGTGTGTGTGTGTGTGTGTGTTGTCTAATCCAGCGAAGAGGGGACATTCGCCCGATAAACTTCCACGACCTGGGGACCGATTTCGGAGTGGGGACCGAAATCCGGTCCCCACTCTGCTCGTCCATTGTAAGTTTCTATTTTTATCAAGATATACCTCTGGTTTCATTTTCTCGGGAGTCTCCAAGTTACCGGGTTTATCCGTTCGAGTGTAACTTTGTGGTTACGTGACCTCGGGCTCATATACACAATTCCGCCGGACCGATTTTCTCATATGGCGCGAGGTTGGGTGACGTCACCGAATAATAGTGATGAACTAAACAAATAACTGTTGTTTTCGTGTGTTTTATGTTTTATTTTAAATGTATTGTTATTAAAATATTATTTAACGTAATTTACATATGCAATTGTGCAAATATACAGCAAAAAAAAGACTACATTGCTAATATTTGTTGCCCACATCACTATGTATTTCTATGATACGCAGCAAAAGCGGCGCGGCAGCGTGGGTTTCCGGTCGGAGGAGTATAGATAGATTGCAGAGTGGTGAATTGTTGCGTGTAATCGTGAAAAGGTCTCATAACATTGGACATTGGATGGCGGATTCAGTATGGTGAGTACAATCAGAACTCAGTGAGATTTGACCACTGGCGGATCCAGAGGTGTAGGTTCTCCAAACAAGTTGAGGAGGGTGAGGTGGGGAAAATCGCTCAAAGTACCATTAAAATCCTGAAGGATACGAATTTCTCCCTGGATTTGATCCACTTTCTCGCCAAAGTTGGGGGGGGGGGGGGCTCAAGCCCAAGTTGGGGGGCCCAAGCCCACCCAACTGAATACGAAACTACACCCCTGGGCGGATCCAGGGAGACGGTTTGGGAGGGGAAATCCAAAAAAATCCCAAATTTCTGAATACTTATCGGATTTCGCTTCCTTATGCATTACCCGATTGGTACTTGATGTGAAACAAACTTCCCTTAACAAAAGTTGCTTAGTTTATATTTATATGGAGAAATCTCTCAATTGTGTGATGCTTTTTGGTGTTTTTGGTGGGTCTATGCCTCTATGGCCCCATGGGCTCCGCTACAGGGGACGGGAGGGACGCGTCCTCCTCAACTTTATTTTTAACATTACGCCTATGGGCTTTGCATGGAAATAATTCAGTTGGCAAACTAAAGGAAGGCAATCTAAATATTGATTAATCAATATTTAGATTGTGACAACAGCAAAGTGGGTGGAGCAATGCCCTTAAAAGGAGTGCCAATAAAAATTTATATTAGCTTTCTGACATGTACATCTTTAAACACCTCATCACGGTTCTAAAAGTGCCCATCCGGCTTAATTGTTCCTCCCGGTGAAAGAGCAAGGTCAGTTTCACCAGAGTAGAGTATCTCAGATTAATCCAGTGTACATTTTGTCAGATGTGGCTTGAAATGTAAAGACCACTTCTAAATGACTGAAGTCATTTTGTTTATCCTTTTTCATCTTTCACTTATTTTGTTCTTTATTTTTTTCAAAATAAAATTTGCATGCATTTCTTTCATGCCCAAAAAATATTTGCTAGAAAATATATATTTCTTATAATCTATAAATTGTCTTCTATAACTACTTCCTTTATTATAAATAATTTGGAGCTTGTTATTGAGATTGACTGTGGGTGTGGTTTGTGCTTGCTTTTGTGTTTGCTTAAAAAATATTTGTCAACCTGAATATGTACAGGCATGAAGGTCATCTTACCAATAAATAATAATTGGTTAGCTGGCATGCTCAACATGCTGACTGCAATATAAATATTGATTAGCCAGCTGACAAGCAATCTAAAATTGCATTGCTCCACAGCTGGGTCAGTGCTTATAATCTATATTTTGATTGCTGCATTCACATGATTAACAACCATCAAAAATGTTCCCAGACTTGTTTCAGTGGATGAGAGGTAGCTTGACATGTCTTCTGTCATTTCTGAAACTGTTGTGTGCTTTAGTTGCTTCTGAACCGTCATACAACCAATTCAATGAGGGGCTGCAAGCATGCCCAAATATGGTCATAAATAATATAAATATTGATTGATCAGTATTTTGATTACCTTCCTGCAGTTTGCCCAACTGAATTGACTTCGGAAGACCTCTGTCCCCCAACCTTCAGAGCGTACCAAAGCCCTTGTTTGGCCCCTTGCCCAGTCTGCAAAGTAGGGCACTTCTCAACAAAATACCATCGGTGCGCATGCAATTTATGCGCATGATTCAGATTTGTCATGCACAGAATGTAACTCTCATGAGCACACTATGTGTGCGCACCCTCTGACATGTGCAGCACTTGGACCGCAGGGTTAACTATTACAGCATAAAAAACACAAACAAGTAACCTGCTAGGTACACCACATTTGTCACAAAAACTTCATAATTGTTTCATCTTTGGCTTCCATTTTTTTGGACTATCGAAGGAACAAAAATAATATTAATTTTGGGCAATTAAATGTACAGTAACTGTAACTTTAAAAAAAATGGTCTATTTTTTCATTCCATTTTTTTTTTCTCAAATATATGCGTTTTTGACGTGTCTTGACAGACATGAGTTGTACGATTGAGGTGCGCCCGAGTAGTTTTTTTTTAGTGCACAAAGGTCAAAGCCGAGTGCATGCATGCACACATTCCGATCCCCATGCACAATCCATTGAGCCGCCTGCCACTTTGCACTATGGCCCCTTGTCCCCCCCCCCTTTAGATCTTCTAAAGGTTCTGCTGACTTTTTGTAACAGGCAGATGAAGAGGGAGGGTGGCGACCCATGGCTAGGACAATACCATGATATCTGGGTTCCCCAAAAGCTTCTTCCATGATTTGGCTTTCCCTTTATCATTAGGTACCTATGAAGGGACACATTTTGGCGGAAATCCAAAAATATTGCTAAATGCTGGTTCAAATTGATGGTCAACACCTAATAGAGTGGGATGAATTCTCACTGAATCTATTCTAGAATGCTGGTTTGGAGGTTTTCAAATGGATGGTAATTATCTGTGTGGCAAATAAGGCTCACTGTGGCCTAATGCTCCATGTATAGCATTTCTGGGATTATTGAGGCAACTTTTGGGGATTTTTATGGCAACATCAAATTGTGACCATTTCACCTTCAATGTGCACTATTTCTACCTACATGTGTGGCATCCATGGCTCAGTTTGAGGCAACAAGCACTCAAATTGTGTCTAAACTATTAGTTTATTTTGTTGTTCACTTACCTGTTTATGACTTACAATTGCCAATTTTGTGTTATTTTCAGGATTTCTTTCTAAATCCTGATGTGTAGTTGTGGTATAATCAATATATAAGTAAATTTAAAAGTAAATATGTACCTTTATTATGTTATAATAATAAATACATCTATATTTTATAATTCAAATAGAAATGAGCAATGTCGCTCAGCCTCCGACCTTGAAGTTGTCCAAGTTGTCTCAAGCATCATTCTTCTTCTAGATCTGGCAACACTACAACTAGGAAAGGATGCCACAAAATTAGTCAAAATGCCTCAAAGGAAGGTGACTTGCTAGCACATTGGAGATGCTTCAAACTGAGCCAAAGTTGCTGCAGATGTCCCAAAATTACAGTAGGCAAAAAGTGTTACCCATTTCAAATTCCATTTTTCATAAAATCAAGAAAAAGTGTCAGGTTGTGCTTGTTTTGCATTGCTAAATTATTTATTACAAGTAATCATTAGTAGAAGTAGTTTATATTTGCTTCTATATCAGTATTTTTTTTTTAGTGTAGTCAGCTGTTTTAACTTGACTTCAGCAGTCACCATGGGCATTGCCTGTTGGCAACATTTTGATAATAAACAATAAAGAATTTGCCAATTTTGTGCTAATTTCAGGATTTCTTTGGGGAATGGGGGCTGCTTCTATTGCACCCACCCTTGGATCTGTATACATTATGTGCTAATAACCTATCTTGCACACATTTATCTGAAGCTAATTCATGTGGCAGTGGTATGTTGTGCAAGAAAAAAATCAGCTTCACTGCCATGATGCAGGTCTCAAAAAGTAAAACTCATGCGGGGACCAGGGGTGGGACTGCACCACATATTTTGTCCAGGTGGCAGAGCTTTGCATGGATACAAAGTAGCACAATATTGACAAGATATGGAGGAATGAAATTTTTTTGGCCATAAAATGAAATGTCTCCAGTAAATTATTCAGGGAAATTTCCTATGCCCGTCTTACCATCCCTGAACTCATGTTCAGCGAGTGGTCGCCAGTACAACCCCAACTAGTTGTGATTGATAGTAAAAGTATGATTTGATGTGAAAAGGTTGCTTGTCACAATAAGATGTTGTTTATAAGGATTTTAAGCTGTAAATTAGAGGTAAAACTAGAGGTCTATTCCTGATGCTCTTTCAACCGCGTGTTTACAAATTGCAACCAAGTTAAGGCCGAGCCGGGAACGGCTGGGCTGATTGTATACGAATTTGGTGTATGGTTGGGAACCCATTAGCTACGAGATTTACACAAGTCAGAGGTGGGTCATCTGTACGTGCACACGTGCACACCCTTTTCTATATCTCAGGAATGGCTGGGCCGATTGGGTTCCTAACCACACACCAAATTCAAGTACAATCGGTCTATTGAAATAGGCCGATTAACCTAACTAACCTAACCTGGCCTAACCTAACGTAAGCGTAACCGTCCAATATGCTTAACGACCGTCCAATACCGATATCACGATTTCAGCCATTTTTGGCCTTTTCTGAAGTCATATTTGGATGGAATATATGGTCCTGTGCAAAACCTAAGTTGTTTTAGACGGTTTAGTTACTCTTAAATGATAGAATAGACATCGTTTTATAGGTAGAGACCAAGCATTCGCCCACTTAGGTTTCATTTTTCGCACCCATGTCATCGCAATTTTTTCGACCATGTTCCCCATGCATTATCAGGAGGAAGAAATCACTTACATTTAATAAAACAAGGCTTCCTTAAGCCAAAAAAGCATGCTGATTTCAAAAATCACAACCTAATTAAACGTAAGTGGGCCATTAGCCTAGTTCCCGGTTTCGGGTCACTTTGAGATTTAAGCCAATATAGTATATTCATAGTTTTACCCCATACTTTGGTGTTCATTTTAACGATAAATATCATTTGCACAGAGACAACATGACATATATTATTTGCTCTGAATGGGAAAAATCTGGCCTATTTTTTCGTTAAGAGAACGATGAGCACAACAGAATAAAAAAAAATCAATATTTAAGGGTCTTTGACCCCTGAAAATGAGATAAGAGTTTTTGTTATTGCATCGAATTTGTGACTTCTAAAAAGTAAAAAAAAGGTATATATCCATATATAACGTACGTTCACAACTTTTAGAGATATTTCACATTTTCGTTGTAAAAATGGGATGTTTTCCAGCAGTTCCTGAATGACGCCACTTAGCTTTTTGAATGTTTGGTGGGTATGAATGAGAAGATCAGGGTTTTTTTCTGTCTTATGATGGGTACTTTTCCGCACTTCTCCACTTTGAATTCCTTTGTATTTGTCTTAAGAAATAAGCTGTCTCAAAACATGCCATAAAGTGGCCTAGAAACGTGACATGTGTTCAAAGGCTCAGTATAAAGAAATAGTGAACGGCTCGTGTTTAAATGTATGCCGAAATATACAACAAACAATTCTCTTTCCATGGATGATACGGAAATTGCGAAATCATTTTGCTTTCAATAAGAAACAAGCGAATGCTTGAATGATGTTTCGGCGACTTTTGCTGTCATTGGATTCGACGGTGTGTAACGTAACTGAACCTAAGCGACCAAATCTACCCCTTTGGGGGTAGATTTGGTCGCCTGTTTGGAAGGCCGTAAATACTTACCTAATCATTGCACGATATTTTACCCAATCAGGGACGCCTTGCTTGAACATTTTTTGGTGTATTCCTAATTGGGAAGATAACAAAATTCTTTCAATTTAAGCTTTTATGACCAAAATGTCGGGGCATGTTCCAACTTAGGAACTTTTTTTTACATATTGCAGTCAAACCTAGACAAAAGCTAGGTTTGGTCCCTGAAAAAGCTACAGGGTCCTCTTTGGGCTAGGTTTGATACAAATTGATCACTCTTCCTTTTTTGAAAAGCTCAGTTTAATAGTTTAAGATTTTAGTGACTTTATCTTCAATGTCCTATAACACACTACGATTCTGACTATACCTCGACTTTTTACCTTGATCAAAACTTGAAACACTTTATTTATCATAATATTCTTTCCAGTTTTATATAACAGGTAGAGAAAACGACGACAAAGCAAGTGCACTAAACAGTCTTAAAATGCATTAAAAACTCAAAAAGTTATTAAGGTTTCCGTTTAAAAATAAACCTAACCGACCAAATCTACCCCCCATTTTGTAAACCTAAGTGACCAAATCTACCCCCGAAAATGGAGTCGTCGATTACTCCCGATCTAAGCAACATTTTTTAAGTTCGGAGAACAGTTTCCGATAGCTCTCGTCGAGTAGAGTACGAATCCGTTGAAGTTTCTAATCAAACCTAGTTTTTACAAAAGTTACAGACTTTTGGATGTTTTTGGTGTTTTGCCAAAACCTTGTACCTTGTTTTGCTCGCAGTTTGCTCAATTTTGATCGAATCTTTAAACAAAGCATATATTTGTGTTAAGCATGAATAAGGCTTTGCACCTAAGGTACGGAAATCCTTCACAACATGTTTTTTAAGTGGTGGACTGCTTAGAGGAACATGTTTTTTTCACAAGTTTTTGGACCGTAACTTTTTTGTTTTGAAAAACTTTTATAATCGAACAGCGAATAAAGATTCGGCGTAACGAACTTGATCTTTTGGCATTTCTGAATTTGAAAGAAAATCGTATTTTTAAAGTTTAAAATGTGAAAAATTGCAAAAAATGATGTTTTTAAATTTTAGGTTTTTGAATATGCCTTTTTCTAAGAAAAATGTGTTAAAAGATAAGGAAGACCATCTTACGCCAAATGTTATCAAAAAAAAGAAATCAGAAATCGGTTCAGAGGTTTTGAAGATATGGGGTACTTAATTATCAAATTGACGAATAAACTTAATTTTCACCCAAAAAAGTTATGCATTTTTTCAAAATTAAAAAGATTATTAAAATGTAAAACACTATGAGCATGCTGAATTTGTTTTCGGATTCGAAATATGTTGTTTTGTTTTGAGTTATCAATCACCAAAAATATATATCCGTAACTTTAAAAAAATAAGTTTTTTTGAGTTCCGACAGATGGATGTGTAGTACTAGGCGAGCTGAACAAGAATCAATGTTTTTATTTGCCTCTTCCGGTCTTACTTTTTGAGTTAACGAGCTTCGCGTTTTGAGAAATTTTGCGGCCAATTTCATCAATTTCTTCAACGTTTATACTCATAGTTTGTTCAATATTTGAAGAATCTTTTAAAAAAATATATTTGGAACCAGCATGAATGGGGCATCATTTTACAAGTAACGAGACCCTTTAATCTTTCTTTTTCGAGAAAAAAACTCGAGATTTTTCGAATGTCAATTTTATCAGTTTTTTTTGGACAATAACTTGACAAATGTTAAGTATTGAAAGAAATAGTAAACAGAATCTTATTTGTGATGACATAACTGATGTGAATATGTCTTTTATTAATACTCGCCTTTTGAAAGAAATCGTTTTTTCGTAAAAAGAGATACCTTTTTTTTGAAAATTTGATTTTTTTTAATAAAAAAAGTAGCTTGGTTTTCTATATTTATAGAAGTAACCGAAGGTAATTTTGTAATAAAAAACAAGGATTTTTTTTTTTTAATTTCTACAAAAATAGCTCCAAGTCCTGGGAACAATGTAATGGTAGACAGGAATGCCTATAACTTAAAAACCAAAATATATAGAACCAAAACGATTTCAGTTTTAGATAGCCAATAGTTGGGTCTACGTTATATGCTGTACTTAATTTTAAAATTGCTTAACTTTAAGTACAATTTTAAATTAAGTTTGAATGATTGTCACTTAAAAAATAAAACCTATAGAGCCAAACGGTTATAAGTATTAGATGAACGTGATGAAGGACTATCAAACAAGAAAACAAATATTAAAAATAACACTTAACTTTAAGCACAAAATTTAAAAAAGTGAGAACAACTTAATGGTAGCATGGAAGCCTATAACTTAAAATCAAAATTAAATAAAACCAAACCGATTTCAGTTTTGTTAAGCCAATAGTAATGCCTACGTTACATGATGTACTTAATTTTTAATTGCTTAACTTTAAGTACAATTACAAATTAAGTTTGAATGCTTGTCACTTAAATATATTGTATAGAGCAAAAAAGTTACCGGTTTTAGATGAATAAGATGCAGGACTTGCAAGAAAATCAATAAACAAATTTTAAATTACTTAACTTTAAGCAGAAAATTTAAGAAAAGTTTTTATTTCAATTTTTTTTAGGTAAAAATTTTGTCTGAGCGAAAAGTTCATTCATACTAACTGATAGCCCATTCAATTTTCTAGGATTAATAACTTTTTGTTTCTTCAAAAAAATTGATTAAAAGTATTTGTTTCATTTTTTTAGTAAAACGTTAAGTGCTGCCACCTGGTGGTACAAGTTTAAGATTTGTTTTTGGACAGTTACGGTAAGCAAGAACGAAGGCATCATTTTACAGAAAAGTAGATCCTTAAATCGTTTTTTTCGACCTTTTATCACTTGATTTACTTTTATTGTCAATGCATTCAGTTTTTTAACAATGACGTGAGAAGTGTTAACTATTTAAAGAAATTGTTACCTTTTTCATATTGGTGTGCTCTTAAGTAATATGGAAATGTATCAAAATAATCCTCGTTTTTTGAAAGAAATCGTTTTTTGGTAAAAAGTGATACTTCTTTTTCGAATTTTTTAATTTGTATTTTAAAAAAATGGATTCGTTTTCTTTATTGTTTAGTCTTAACGAAGGCAATTTTGATATAATAAATAAGGAAAAAAAAACATTTTTTCTTCTTCCTTCAAAATTGTTCTTAGTCCTGCGATTAATGCAATGGTAGACGGGAATGCCTGTAACTTAAAAAACAAAATAAATAGAACCAAACCGATTTCAGTTTTGGATAGGCAATTAATGTACCTACTGTACATGATGACCTTAATTGTTTAATTGTTTAACTTCAAGTACAATAATGTTTTAAGTATGAACGCTTTGGATAAAAAAATCACTTAAAAACTAAAATTTATAAAGCCAGACCGTTATCAGTCTTAGATAGATAAGAAGCAGGAATTTCAAAAAAAGAAACAAATAATTTTAAAAATACTTAACTTTGAGCAAAAAATTAAAAAAATGATTTTGTTTCAGTATTTCCATTTTGTATAGGTTAAATTTTCGTCGGAACGAAAAGTTGATTGAAACTAATTGATAGCCCAATCAATTTTCTATCCAAAACTTGTTTTTATTTCACAAATTTTGTTTTTAAGTATTTGTTTTATACATTTTAGGAAAAAGTTTAGTGCTGCCACCTGGCGGCAAAAATCCGAAACTATTTTTGAACAGTTAGGGCGATCGGCAATAGGGGATCATTTTACAGGTAAGTAGACTCTTAAATCGGTATTTTTCGAGCTTTATGACTTGAGATACTTTTAACGTTAATTTAATCAGTTTTTCATCAGTCGATTTCTTAAAACTATTAAGTATTTTAAGAATTTGCAAACTTAATCATATCGGCCTTGACATAGGTAATATGGATATGTATTTTATTCATACTCTTTTATTAAAGAAATCGTTTTTTTTTCTAAAAAGATATACCTTTTTTCAAAAAAATTGTAATTTTTATTTTAAAAAAATAACTTTGTTTTCTATATATCTTCGTAACGAAGCTAACTTCGTAATAAAGAACAAGGAAAAAACAACATTTTATCTTAAAAAATGGCTCCAAGTCAAAAATGGCTCCAAGGCAGCAATGTAATGGTAAACGGGAATGCGTATAACATAAAAACCAAAATAAATAGAGCCAAATCAATTTCATTTTTAGATAGCCAATAAATGTATCTACAATATATAATGTACTTAGTTTTTAAATTACCTAACTTTAAGTACAATAATGTTTTAAGTTTGAACGCTGGTCACCTAAAAACTAAAATGTGTAAAGCCAAACGGTGACAAGTTTTAGATGAATAAGAAGCAGGACTTTCAAACAAAGAAACACAATTTTTTAAAATTACTTAACTTTAAGCACAAAATTTTAAAAAAGTGATTTTGTTCAGTATTTTCATTTTGTTTAGGTTTAATTTTCCTCTGAGCTAAAAATTGATTAAACTTGTTGATAGCTTATCAAATTTTCTATCCACACTGCTTTTTTTTTATAAAAAAAATGATTTGAAGTTTTATACATTTTACATTTACATTTTATACATTTATACATTTTTTTTTGTTTTATACATTAAGCTTAAGTATAAAGCTTAGTGCTGTCACCTGGTGGCACAAATCTGGAACTTTTTGTGAATGTTTTTCTTCCTTATACTATTATTGATATAGTATCTATATGTGATTGAGATTGTTGAGATTGTTTGTGCCGATCTAAATAAGTTTTCCGATTATATATGTGCTGCTTTAGATCACTTGTCCCAATTGAGATTGTTTGTGCCGATCTAAATAAGTTGTCCTGATTTTGTATGTGCGGAGATCACTTGTCCCGATTGAGATTATTTGTGCCGATCTAAATAAGATGTGCCGATTTTTATATGTGCGGCTCTAATCACTTGTCCCGATTGAGATTGTTTGTGCCGATCTAAATAAGTTGTCCTGATTTTGTATGTGCGGAGATCACTTGTCCCGATTGAGATTATTTGTGCCGATCTAAATAAGATGTGCCGATTGTTATATGTGCGGCTCTAGATCACTTGTCCCGATTGAGATTGTTTGTGCAGATCTAAATAAGTTGTCCCGATTTTATATGTGCGTCTTTAAGTCTTTTCCCGATTGAGATTGTTTGTGCAGATCTAAATAAGTTGTCCCGATTTTATAAGTGCGGCTTTAGATCACCTGTCCCGATTGGGTTTTTGTCCCGATCTAAATAAGTTGTCCCGATTTTGTATGTGCGGCTTTAGATAACTTGTCCCGATTGAGATTGTTTGTGCCGATCAAAAATAAGTTGTTCTGAATTGTCCAGTTTTCTTCAATATACTCTTATTAATATAATCATATATATATATATATATATATATATATATATATATATATATATATATATATATATATATATATACATACATATACATATACATATACATATACATATACATATACATATACATATACATATACATATACATATACATATACATATACATATACATATACATATACATATACATATACATATATATATATATATATATATATATATATATATATATATATATATATATATATATATATATATATATATATATATATATATATATATATATATATATATATATATATATATATATATATATATATATATATATATATATATATATATATTTATATATATATATATATATATATATATATATATATATATATATATATATATATATATATATATATATATATATATATATATATATATATATATATATTTATATATATATGTCCTTAAAGGCCTCCTTAAACCCTCAAAACAACGATAGACTACGAAGTGTTTCCTAAGGCATGCTTCAAGCTCGTCGACCGAGCTATTTGAAACCCAAAAATATAGTTGATTCAAAACCTTCGAACTATATATGTGATATGTTAAACTTTTTCAAAATGTACTTTTGAATTAAAATAAAATGCATTGGCAGTTCTTTTACTCTGGACTTCGGACGATTAAAACGGTTCTGATCGGACAATTCTTTTTAAAAGAAGCAACGAAAAGTTGTGAACATTGTATTTTTATTTGAACAAAGTCAAACAATGTAACCAATTGTTCAAAACAACCAATCAAAACAACCAATCAAAAAACACCGCACACTACAGAACAACGCACATATATAGTGTTGATTGAGATTGTTGGAAGCCAGGCTATGGTAGCTGTGAGCCAGGTGACACGGGAGATGGGTCACTTTCACTTTTCACAGGTAACTTTTGACGCTTTGCCCTTTTATTGATTTGCGCCAGGAATCCTCCGACCGGTCGCTTCCCCAACGACCATCCTGGTCGGCTCTTTTTAAAAATCTCCACTTTCTTTGTTTTGCTGCCAGCCGTGCCGTGCCGTTGATTACGTCCATCGCCATTGCAAGGCTGATGGTGGCCTGCTCCACGGTACTCCAAGACTTGCCCGTCCGAGCGTGTCCCATTTTTGCCGGTTCATGGTTTTGCTCAGGTAGATGCGGCAGTATGACTTTGTCCACAATGAGTCCTGTCTCGTATTCAATGTCATGGAGACATAGGGTTTTGGCGTATTCATCGTCTGTCGTCCACACATCTTCGTATCTTCGACGACGTGGTTGTGCGTCGGAGATTCCTATTTCGTCGTCGTCTTCGGAGTGGCCGGGGCCCACCGAGACGTGATGAACGTCGTCGTGATCAACGCCGGGCCCAACCGAGCTGTGGCCGGCAGAGTGGCTGTCGGAGTCGCCGGCCGCATCCTGGAAGAGAAAGTTGCGCATAAGTATCTTACAGTAACTATTTATTACAGTAACTACTGATTTATTGATTATGTTAAGAATTATAAAGCCGGGCATATCAAATTGGGACATTTAATTTATATCGGGACGATTTATCTCAATCGGGACAAGTGATATCAAGATAGACATCAGATGGGGACAACTTATTTAGATCGTGATCCTTTTGTTTTTTAAGTGATAGGCATTGAAACACAAATTTTTAATCCTTCTGAAATTAAGTACATCATATATCATAGCTACCATCATCCATTGGCTATCTAAACCTGAAATCGATTTGGCTCTATCAGTATTTGTTAAAAGGGAAAGATGAAGCGAAATTGAAAGCATATTCTTACTGGTCATTAAAATCCGCTTTGAATGAGATTGAGTTTGACCAAGTTACATTCATTATAAATTAAGAACTTTCCGCTGGTTCGGCCGCACCCGTGCTGGGACCGACGAAGGCGGCGTGCAGGTGCGGCAGAGGCAGCGTATCAACGCCGAGCCCCACAGTGCTGGTGCCGGCAGAGTGGCTGTCGGAGTCGCCGGAAGCATCCTGGAAGAG
>JAXIVJ010000444.1:42500-187500 GCA_036785665.1 Chirona hameri | reverse complement strand
TCAGGCCATATTTAACCAAATGAATGTAACTCAATGAAGCGTAAAGACTTCCAGAGTCTGCTTTTTATGGTACCCCATCACTATAAGTTCAAGGTTTCCGAATGGTGACAAAGCCCTCCTTTGACATTTTGGTCTCGCGCTGGTTGGTGGTGTCTCTGTTGCGATAAGATCGATTTTTGGTGCTCCAAGGATCTGTGTTGTTTATCATGAGTAAAGTAAAGAAGGCTAAGTTAACAAACTCTAGAATGGAGATTTTGTGCGGATATCTCACCAAGAATGGAGCTGAGTGTAGTTTTTCATGCCTAATTATCATCGTCCTCGGCTGCTGAAACACACAAAGAAACATCATCCTGCGGAGTCGGATGTTCTCCTACGTGGTTCTGCTGCCTGGGTAAGTGTTCAGTTATTTGTATTGCGCTAGGGACTAGGGAGCGCTCCCCGGCCGCTCCATAGTATTATTCGTATTTTTCCGGAAGTAGGCAGCGTGACTGTGAAAAACTGTGCTGACGTGGAGACGGGAACGTCTGGGACACATTTAGCGCCTACCTCGAAAACTGTGAGTACGGAATTAGCCTAAAATCGCTCAACAACTTTGATTTTTCTGACAGACCTCGTCGCGCCAGTGACTGTCCTTGTAGTGCCTGTGATGCCATTTATGAAGAGAGGCCACTCTCAAGTCATCGACAAAACTCCAAATTGAACGAATTTTACGTAACCGTCGTCTGATTCCTGACTTTCTGGACCGTTTTCAAGAAATAAGCAAAATACTCAAAACGATTTCTTCAGCGCATGAGCGCTGCGATGGGCGCATGCACACCGACATCAATCTGCTGACACCCCGTCTCCCCCGTCCCCAATGTCGGCCCGCGCCGCTGCTCGGCACCGGCCCGAATCACCCTCCGTCGAGCCAGGCGCGTAGCCAGGATTTTTATTAGGGGTGGGGCACGTCGGTGGTAGAATCAAATTTAGCTCCTCAACCATATGTTGTTGATCGGAGGGGGGTGGGGGGGGGTGGGGGGGGGGGGGGGGGGGGAGGGGGAGGGGGAGGGGGAGGGGGAGGGGAGGGAGGGGAGGGAGCCGGGTCGTCAGAGAATCTAATTTTATTTAGTGTAAATTTGTTTTGCTCAGAGGGGGAGGGGCATGGCTCCCGTGCCCCCCCCCCCCTCTAGCTACGTCCCTGCGTCGAGCCGGGTCCGTCGGTCGCCGCCGCAACCGACGACCTTGACGGCGGCGACGCAGGGGAAAGCCTTTGCCGAGACGGATGGGTGGAAGGAAGGTGAAATGGAGGAGAAAATATATTTAGATAGTGGAAGGCAATCAATATAGGCGCATAATTCGACGTTTAATACAATTTGCTTTCCTTGCCGCAGAGCAGGACATAATTCCAGGAAACTGCGTTTTTTTTAGTACAATAGGTCCTCGAATCGCCAAACAGGAACCAAACATGTTCTGCTGCATCTTCTCTACCTGTTGCCATTTTTATGTTAATTTTTCTGAAGGTGAAATGAAGTGGTCCAAATTCGAGGAGAAAATTAATGTAGGGATGGGTTGATTTCCTTCAGACAACTTTGCCACCTGAACCTAAAAATCCTGGCGATTCCCATGATCCAATTACTCAGTTCCACTATTCACGAAACCTTCACCTATACATTTGCCTTTTTCGTTTCCTCAGATGCTGGCGAGACACCAGTCATCACGCATGGAGGAGCATCCAAGTACTGGAGATGCTCCTGTGCCTGCCGAGTCGGCGCAGCAGCCTTTCCCAACTGGGCGTAACAAAGTAGCCCCTGAACATTTGCCTGCAGACGTGCACCCGACATGTGATGATGTTGATATGACCGACAGTGGACCGGCGATTAGCACTGAGACGGTTCGCAACGATAACGGGGGTCTCTGGGGTATCTCACAATGCTGCAGGCGGTTGAGCACTCTGATTGCCTGATCTACGCTGCACGAGGTAGGCAAGTCCCAAATTACCGGGGCCATTCAATTCGAAGAAGTATAGATCACTGCAAAAGCAGCTAAAGAAACAAAAGGCAAACATATAAAAATGCGTTCCTTTTTGCTAGTCTTTGGCATTTCTTGGCGCATTTATTCTTATTTTTAAGCGATCTTAATTTATTGGTGTTTATCCTGATAGCGTTATGACGTGAATACCAACACATCAGAGTGTCATGTAAAATGTTGAATCGTTTTGGGTTTCCTAGAAGTAATATTGTCAGTGCTTGTCCAAGGACCATTCAAACTGGTCTTCGTCTTAATTTTTTTTTTGGATACAAAACTTATTTTCTGACATAAGCTTTTGCACTGCCAATATTTAGAGGTCAGTTTAGGAAATATATCAAACACTTTCACCTGTTTCAAAGACACCCGCTTTCAGTGGGATTATCATTTTTTTTTTTGGAGAGTTATGGAATCCGGATGCAGAACACACCATTTAGGAAGTTGCATTTTATACTTACTCAACTGCTATCATTCTAGTGTCTAAGTACAGGTCAAAGCACATTTTGTAATAGTGGTTCTGTTCCCACAGCGGTACAAACGCTTAAGGAGCAAAAGATCCTGCCAAAGGAGCTTGGTGTCGGCCTCCCACAAATCAGAGCGGCTCACAGATTCATGCGAGAGCTACCGAACGAGCTGACAGACCCCGAGCTCTACGTGAGGCTGCAAAAACAGGCCCAGAGTGAGGCGATCCTGCAGCCATACAGTGACATGGTGGCACGGATTTGGATGCTGGCAGCTCCCGAGAGTGTTGTGGAGAGCATGTGCAGTGTGGTGAAGGACATCTTCGGCGAGAACCGCCAACTGTCGCACGCAAGTGCAGCGAAAGAGCTTTGTGTGCGCTGGAATGGACCGGAGCCTGTCTGCGCTGACAAGCTATTAGAGCACGTGCGGCAGCGGTGTCAGAAGGACAATTTTTTGACCGTAGGTCACAGGGACATCGGAAAAGTTATGAAAAGGCATCTTGGTAGAAGGTGTCACCGCGCCCCTGTATATATGTGATATGAATCTGTGATATGAAGTGTATAGTGATGTACGGATGCAGTGCCAACAGTAGGTACCCAATGGGAATTAGTATAATGTCATTCGATGAACGGTTGTGGTGTGCACTTTATTTGGTGTGCCAGTGTGCCACATCCAGTGTTTAGAACTTGAATTCTGCTCCCGTGTGCTATTTATTTTGTCTTGTTGAGTACTTGTCTTGTTTAAGATTCGTCTTGCATTATTTATTTGTGCAAATCAGCTTTTTGTTTGCACGTATATATTGGACACGTCACCTGGATGGATGTTGGAAGGAAAAATATAGTCGTCTGTTCTATTGCAAATGGTGAACCTGTTTTTACATTAAATCAACAAGTGTTTTATCCCATGAGGGTACGATACCTTGGTGTCGAGGTCGGTAGATTGGTACTTAGGTATAGCGATACGCCTGGTCTAGCCGCAAAAGAAGAACCGGTTAAATAACGTTGCCACTCCTGTTGAACTGCTTGCCAGTTTTGTGTAGCGAATTTTCGCATTAGCAGATATAAACATTTGCAATCGACAAATGGAAATGTGTAGAAATGTAGCTTCGATGAGAATGAGAATGTTCGATAAAAGGTGTAGCAAAATTGGGCTCCGTCAAATTCGGTTGGTAGCAAATTTTAACTTTTTTTTACCCCTGGTAAAAGATAGCTTCTGCTTCCATTATTTGCATAATTTATTACATATAGAGTTTCAGGGGCGTGTTCAGGAACATGAAAAGGGGGTGACTGGCATGGTGATGACGATATGCCAGCGATAACGGCGCAATATACGTTTAGCTTATAGTAATATATGCACATATGAGACCAGAAAAGGAAACAAAGTATTTTTTTTTTTGCAGAGGCGCGCTCAGGAATGGAAGAAAGGGGGTCATATTATTGCAAGGAAACTAAGAGGCATGGGCGTACAATAACATAACATACTGCAGTTTTCGGATGAAACACGCACCACAGGCTACTCTACGAATGATTATAAGATAATAGGCGAGTCCAGGTAGGGTAAAAAGGGAGGTAAGCAATGTTAATTGAAGTTGTAAGTGAAATAGTCACTGTTGACTAGTTAGTATCATAATAGCGGATAATATACTTATCAAAAGGTATTGCGCCGCCCCAGTTTGGATCCTGGATACGCCTATGATGAAGTACAACATGCAAAAAGGAACTATGTATGATCAGTAACATATTTATAGTGCTGGGTAGCAACTAGCAACAACAACTAGTCTGCGGTTAATACTTTTTCCCAATTTTACCCCCCTTTTCACTAACCTGGTACCGCCTATGGCAAAAAATATGATTTATAACTATTTTTTCTAATGTCTCAATCACATACTATTTCATTTATCAAAAAAGCAACATCAAAAAATGGTTTTATTACGCATTTACTTCACCCCATAGAGTGACCTGCACACGCCTATGATTTTTGAATTTTCAAACGTCACCGTCATATATCAATTTCCAATTCAATCTCTATCGATTCCTATTAGTTGTGTTGAAATCGGTCGATAAACATGAAATCTATGTTGGATCAAAAATACCACTAAAGTTTGTAGTTTTTGCCCCCCTGTTGCCCCCTATCCCAAATTCATATTTTTGTATTACTTATAAATGTAGATCATGTTGAGGGGAACCAAACACCGTTTCATTTTTGAAAATCGGACGTGTAGATCTCGAGATCTCCGGGGGGGGGGCGGAATCCGCCCCCCCCCCCCTGTTACAAATAGGGGTAGCCAGGAGCTCAGTTGAGGCAGCGCCGCGCCACGGGTCGCACGCGCTCCCGGCTCTCCTCCTGTGTGTGTGTTTTACCCAGCAACCTTGACGCGTGAAAGTGATTGAAGTGATTGATTGCGATCAGTGAGTGCGAGCAGTGAATGTGAGTAAGAGCGAGAGCCGTTAGTGAGAACAGTGTGAACTATTGAATGACTGTATCGGTTTGAAGTTGCACATTGAGAGCAGAGCTTTCGCTACTCAGCCGTTGTGCTGGCGCCGAAGCTGATGTACGGGACAGGAATTCGTAGGGTGATCGCCTTCGATGATGGCACTCACTTCAAGTCTACGACCCGCAGAGCTGTTCCTCTTCGCACTGTTGGCTGTCAACGTCCTGCACGTCACTCTGCGAGTTGCCTGCCCCGCCGACCCGCCGTGGCCGCGCCGGTTCGCATCGCCCGCCGAGCCCGCCGCACCGTCCGCGCAGTTCCCGAATCGCTCCATAGATGGCACTGACAGGGTACGCTACCCGAACAGACCGTCGGCTGGCGCGGGGGCGGCGCCTCGCGCCCCGGCCGGCGGGGGCGGAGCGGGCAGGGGCGCGCACAGGACCCGCCGAAGGGGGAGACGGGGCGGCGTCAACTGGCGCCGCCACGGTGACGCTGGATCAGATCAGCTCATCATTGGACATCTGAACATCCAGTCCTACAAACCCAAGCTACACGACCTCCGGAGTGACGTCCATGACGTTTACGGCTTCGACGTGCTGGCGCTGTGTGAGACGTGGTTGGCGCCGTCCGTGCCTGACCGGCTGGTAGGCGTGAGCGGCTACAAGCTTCACAGGCGGGACCGACCGGCCAGCTCCGGCCTGCCCCGAGGCAAGGGAGGGGTGGCGGTGCTGGTGCGCGACAGCCTGAGCTGCGAGCTGCTGCCGACGCCTGTGACGGGCGTAGCTGGCTCCAACCTGGAGATCATCTGGGTGCTGGTGCTGACCAGCAAGCATCAGTCGGTGTTGTTGGCGTCAGCATACCGAGTTCCGCAGAACAACGCGCGCCAGCTCGCCACCGACCTGGACGACCTGGAGCAGCAGCTTCAGCACATGATCGCCAACTTCCCACGAGCGACTCTGATCCTGAGCGGTGATCTGAACTGCTGCCTTCTGAAGGCGAAGACCAGTGACACCAATCCTCTGATTAGACTGTGTACCACGTACGGGCTCCATATCACCAACCAGAGTCGTGCTACGTACCGCCCTGCCGGGTCGCTGTTGGACGTCATCATCACTAACAGCCCGGGGCTGATTAGACGCGTCGGTGTCACGAGGTGTCACTACGGCGGCCCGCACGATTTCACGCGTGTTTTGCTCGCACGTGACAGTCGTGTGGCGCCTCGCCGGGAGTCCGCTGTGTACCGACGGCCTATCAGCAGAATAGACGGTGACTCTTTTAATCAGCAGCTGGCTGATACTGATTGGACTCCTGTTTATTACTGTGACACCACCGAGAGCAAGTGGAGCGTCTTCCGCGAGATGTTCATTGCGCAATTGGACACTGTGGCGCCGCTGAGACGTGTTCGTGATCGGCAGCTGACTGCGCCGCCCGTGTCAGCGGAGACGCAGCAGCTGCTGCAGCGCCGCCGCGCGGCCCTGGCTGGGGACGACCGCGCCGAGTACAAGAGAGTGAACCGTCTGTGCCGCGCCGCTGTGCGTAACGAGACCCGAGCGCGATACGCGGGGGCGATCAGTCGCGGTGACCGGGGCGGACTGTGGCGCGTGCTGCGGCCTGTTGTGGGCACGAAGCAACAAAAATGTGAGGTGCCGAGGATAACACCGAACGTGCTGAACGATTATTATGTTGCGATCGGTCCTGCCACGGCGGCCAGTGTTCCTGCCGCTACGGTACGTGTGCCCACGCGGCTTCCGAGAGTGCTGACATGCGCGTTCAAGGTACAAACTGCCGATTTTGACACTCTGTACGCCACACTGATGTCTATGAAACCATCTCGGTCAACTGGCAAGGACGGCGTGTGTGTGCGAATGTTACAGAGTTTCTTTCCCGGAATAGGTGACGCTTTGTTACACGTCGTGAACTCGAGTCTTTCTACCAGCGTTGTGCCCCAGGAGTGGAAACATGCCTTGGTGACGCCTATTCCGAAAGGAAAGACGTCTTCCGAACCGTCAGACACGCGCCCCATCTCGATCTTGCCTGCTATCATGAAATTAGTCGAACGTGTTGTGCAAAGACAGTTGTCAGCTTACCTGGAAGAAAATTTTGTTATTTCGGACGCACAACACGGCTATCGAAAACAGCGTTCTACTGAAACGGCGCTTCACGTCATAACCGATCAGGCTCTTCAAGCAATGAATAATGGGCATATTTGCATATTGGTGCTATTGGACCTTTCAAAATGTTTTGATGTAGTTCCGCACAAAATTCTTCTGGAAAAATTATCATCGTACGGCATCGAAACCTCATGGTTCCGCAACTATTTGGCCAACCACTCGCAGCAGGTCCAGGTGAGGTGCGCTGACGGTACCACCCTGCTGTCCGACAGCAAGGCGAACGCGATCGGAGTGTACCAGGGTGGGGCGCTCAGCTGTCTCCTGTTCATGTTGTTCTCGAATGATATGTGCCTGCATGTGCCTGATGACATCACAGTGGTCCAATTTGCTGACGATACTCAGCTGATGGTTACTGGCCAGAAATGTGACATACAGCTGATGATCGCACGTATGGAGGACGCACTTAGTCGCGTATATCAGTGGTTCTGTCATAACGGAATGAAGGTTAACGCAGCAAAGACGCAGATGCTTGTGTTAGGAACCCCAGCGATGCTTCGCTCTTTGGCGCCAGTTACCCTGACTTTCTGCGGAACCACCATAGCTGAGTCAGAAAAAGTGAAAAACTTAGGAGTGACGATGGACCGCCACCTCAGCTTTGTGCCTCACGTTGATTGTCTGTCGCGGAAATGTGTGGGCATGCTCACGGCGTTGATACACGCACGGCACGTGATACCGCGTTCGGCCCTGAAACAGGTTGTGGAAGCTATGGTCTTGTCTGTGCTGCGGTACTGTTTGTCCGTGTACGGCTCGTGTGGAGAGACCCAACTTGCTCGGCTCCAAAAAGTGGTGAATTTTTGCGCACGTGTCGTGTCCGGTCGACGGCGCCGAGATAGTGTCGCGGCCGTTATTAAACAGCTGAAGTGGATGACAGCCAAGCAGTTGGCAACATACCACACAGTGAGTGCTGTAGAGCGCATAGTTGTGTCCGGACAGCCTGAGTACCTCAGAGCCACGTTAGGGCAGCGGGCCAACCAGCGGCACCAGCACAACACCAGGCAGGCAAGCTTCTTCACCCTCCCCCGCATTCGTACGCGGGCAGGCCGCCGTAGACTGTGTTACCGAGGTGTGACTTGGCTGAACAAGCTGAAAGTCGAACCTGGGGTATCGTCATACCGTGCAAAGGTCAGGAAGGCGTTACTGTCGGCCAGTGCACAGACGTGATCGTGTGTGTGAGTGAATGTAGTGTGTATGCTAATGTGCGCATTTGTCCTGTCTCTCGATCTGCATTCTTGTAACGACGTGGACATGTGAAAAGCCTCTCCATGGAGAGGATCTTGTTCAATACATCTGTATCTGTATCTGAGCCTGTTACAAATAGGGTTAAGGCGAAGTCGGTTTCTGAAGATAGAGACGTCACGGCGGGCACGGCGTTCTAGAGGTTGTAGAGCGCAGTTCCAAGCGTTGCACAGCGAACCGTATGTCCTCAGTGCGCGACACAGAATGACTGAAGCGGTCAAAATTCTGTCGGCCCGGCCGGAAGGGGTGTCCAGCGTCGCTGTCGACGCCAAGGTCGCTGCCGTCGCTACCGGCAGCAGCCGATAGACCACGTGGCACTTCGACGGAGCGTCATGCGGCGGCTGGCCGACATTGTGAAGTTAAACCTGCAATTACTAAAAAACTATACAAGATCAAATAAAATGGAAATAAGATTCTTGTTCAACTCGCCGATTGCTACAATATTCAAGTGTCAAAACTCCAAAAACGTGTCAATCCAACTCTAATAGGACGCCTTCCTTTCAAAGTTCCACACCTGCTTCCCCTCCTCTCCAGCCGGTGGACGGGCAGGCTTTGTTTGACAAGCGTCACCTCCGTCGGAAGTCGTGAATGGGGAGGGGCGGGGCGGGGGCGATGCGTTGCGGGGGCGGGGGTGGCGAGATCGGGGCGGGCGGGGAGGCGCGGGGTGGGGCGCGGTCGGGGCGGGGGCTGGTCAGGGCACGACCCCGCCCCGACCCTGCTCCGACCCCGCCCCGACCCCAACCAGCCCCGCCACGCCCTGCCCCGACCCCGCCCGGACCCCAACCAGCCCCAACCCGACCCCTCCCCGACCCCGCCACGACCCCGACCCAACCTCGCAACGATCCCGCCCCGACCAGCCCCCGCCCCACCCCGCCCCTCCCCCGCCCCATCAACGCATCGGCACCGCCCCGCCCCTTCCTCGACCTCTCCTGACCCAACCCCGACCCCGCCCCGAGCCCTCTCAGACCCCGCCCCGAGCCCGCCCAGACCCCGCCCCGACCCCGCCATGACCCCGCCCTGACTCTGCTCCGACTCCGCCCCGACCCAATCCCGACCCAGCCCAGACCCCAACCAGACCCAACCCGACCCCGCACCGACCCTGCCCCGACCCCGCCCTGACCCCAATTAACCCCAATTAACCCCAACCCGACCCCGCCCCTGCGCCGACCTCACCTCAACCCCAACCAGCCCCAACACGACCCCGCCACGACCGCAACCGACCCCGCCTCGCCCCTCCCCCGCCCCCTCCCGATCTCCACACCCCCGCCCCACCAACGCATCGCCCCCGCCCCGCCCACTCCCCGACCCCTCCTGACCCAACCCCGACCTTCCCCGAGCCCTTCCAGACCCCGCTCCGAGCCCACCCAGACCCCGCCCCGGCCCCGCCCCTGCTCCGACCCTGCTCCGAACCCGCCCCGACCCCGCCCCCGCCCCGACCGCGCCCCACCCCGCCCCGATCTCGCCACCCCCACCCCATCAACGCATCGGCCCCGCCCCGCCCCTTCCCCGACCTCTCCTGACCCAACCCCGACCCCGCCCCGACCCCGCCATGACCCCAATTAACCCCAACCCGACCCCACCCCGACCCTGCGCCGACCCCACCTCAACCTCAACCCCAACCAGCCCCAACACGACCCCGCCACGACCGCAACCGACCCCGCCCCACCCCCGCCCCCTCCTGATCTCCACACCCCCGCCCCACCAACGCATCGCCCCCGCCTCAACCCCTCCTGACCCAACCCCGACCCCGCCCCGAGCCCTTCCAGACCCCGCTCCGAGCCCGCCCAGACCCCGCCCCGGCCCCGCCACGACCCCGCCCTAACCCTGCCCCGACCCCGCCCCGACCACGCCCAGCCCCCCACCCCCGATCTGCCCACCCCCGCCCCACCAACGCATCGCCCCCACCCTGCCCCTTCTCCGACCCCTCCTGACCCAACCCCGACCCCTCCCCGAGCCCTCCCAGATCCCGCCCCGACCCCGCCATGACCCCGCCCTGACCCTGCTCCGACCCCGCCCCGACCCAATCCCGACCCAGCCCAGACCCCAACCAGCCCCAACCCCAGCCCCGACCCCACCCTGACCCCAATTAGCCCCAACCCGACCCCGCCCCGACCCTGCGCCGACCCCAACCTCAACCCCAACCAGCCCCAACACGACCCCGCCACGACCCCAACCGACCCCGCCCCGACCCCGCCCCCTCCCGATCTCCACACCCCCGCCCCTCCACCGCATCGCCCCCGCCCCACCCCCTCCCCGACCCCTCCTGACCCAACCCCGCCCCCTCCCAGACCCTGCTCCCAGACCCTGCTCCACACCCAGCCCCGACCCCGCCCTGACCCTGCTCCGACCCCGCCCCGACCCCGTCCCGACCCCGCCCAGACCGAGACAGCCCTAACTCAACCCCGCACCGACCTTGCCCCGACCCCTCCCCGACCCCAATTAGCCCCAAGCCGACCCCGCCCCGACTATATAGTTTGGAATATTTGGAGCTGAATAACTCAAAAACTTACAAAGGGATTTCGAATATGAAACCGGATTTGGATTTCCCATTCAATTACACATCTAATCTGTATTTCGTTTTTCAAATTACTCAAAAACAAAAAATTCGAAAACTTCGGTAAAAAATTATAGCGTCTTTCCCATAAGCTTTTTCTTGTTTTTTTTTTATTTCAGATTCGAAGTCAGCATCTCATGTCGCTTCTTATGAGCTATAGCACGATGCTGTCAATCAATTGGAGTTTTTCAAATATTTTAGCGCCAGAACGTTTTTAGCCTTTAACTCGCTTGAAACTCCATGTACAACAAAATGTCAAGAGTTTCAAAATGTGTTAAATCAAAACTTTAACCATATTTTTATAAATCGAAATCCAAAAAATACAATCCAAAAAATATATACTTGTCGTGTCGCGACCTCTAGCGGTTGGCGCACAAGCCCTAGTACCGTTAGGACGCTGCAGATGGCGCACCTATGGCCCAGCACGGCGCGCGGCAGTCAGGCAGCGGCCAGCGTAGCGAGCGTACGTGCTACTGTAACGACCAAGAATATACGTCCAAAACCATCGCAGTCTGTCGGCGGGACAACAGGAAGCGGAGCGATCGGCCACAGCGGGGGACCCTCGGGTTCACGCTGCAACACCTGGCGACGAGTATTCGAACTCAGACGTGCAACAGCGGCGGCGACGCGCGGTGGACTGTGCGTGCCGGACGAGTGGTCGGAACGGTGCGTGTGCGGCGCGGAGTGTGTGGCGGACGCTGGGCAGTGACGTGGTGTGGAGCGGGTGGCAGTTTGCCGGATACCCAGGTGCTCCAGGGACCCGGTCGGTAGGCCACAGATACCCCGTGGTGGCTGCGGCGAAAGTGGCGAGCGACCGCCATTTTGCCGGAAGCCGGTGGCGCCGCGGCGCGGCAGTGGCGGGAACTGGTGGGTGACGTCATCCAGCTGACGTCATCGCGCGCCAGCTGTTCGCGCGCCAGCTGACTCGCGGACGTAAACAACAATGGCGGCGTCCATGCTGCCGGGGGTGGACAGGTTTGTGATGGGCGGCGACTTCGGCCGGTGGCTGGACAGCGTGGAGCTGTACCTGGAGGCCATCGAGGTGACGGCCGAAGCGCGGAGAAAAGCCATCCTGCTCCACCTCATCGGACCTGATATACAGCAGGTGTACCCCACCCTGCCAGAGCCGGCGGGAGTGGAGGGGGGCGGGGCCTATGCGGTGTGCAAGGCCAAGCTAACGGCCTACCTCGCCCCAGCCCGCAACACCATTGCGGAGAAGCTGGCCTTACAGACTGTAAAGATGGGGGCGGGTGAAAACTTTGACGCCTACCTGGCCAGGCTGCGGGTGGCCGCGAGCCGCTGTGGCTTCCCGTCCCAGTCCGTTGACAAGGAGGTCCGGGACCAGTGCCTGGCTGGGACCCACGGAAAGCTGCAGGAGCGCTTGCTACAGCGCGCCGCAGAGAAGGGCGAGGAATTAACCCTACAAGATGTGGTGATGGCGGCGGCGGCAATGGAGCGGACCCAGGCCCTCATTGCTCAAATGAGGGGCCCCGGCCCTGCAGCTGAGCCTGTCCAGCTGGTGGCAGGGGGCGGCAGGGGGTGCTTCAGGTGTGGCCAGATGGGTCACTTCAAGGCCCAGTGCCCTCAGAAAACATCACGGGAGCAGCAGCGTGCACATCCTCAGTGGCAGCGGCGGGAGCCTGTGTGCTTCCGCTGCAGGAAACCAGGGCACTTCAAAAAGGACTGCACCGACCGGGCTGGCACCAGGAGGGTCCAGGAGATTGAAGCTGACCCAGAAGTTGGTCAGCTGGACCTGTGGAACGTGGAGGGTCGGAACCATGCGGCTCCACAGGAGGTGACCCTCGAGGTTAACGGAATGCCCATGTCCTTCATAGTGGACACAGGCAGCCCTGTCACCATTGTAGGGGCCAACGCCAAGGTCCCTGGCCTGCGCCTGCAGTCGTCTAATCTGTCGCTGTCGTCCTACACTGGACATACCATCCCGATCAAGGGGGAGGGGATGGTGCAGGTGCGGCACGCCCAGGGTCAGGGCAAGCTGAGGCTGGTGGTCGCAGACCTGCAGAAAGCCACCAACCTGCTGGGCCGAGACTGGGTGTCAGCACTGAAGCTGGTGCCACGACAGGTACTGCAGATGGAAGAGAGGCAGAAGTTGGGTGAGGTCCTGGCGAAGCACGAGGAGGTGTTCAGTGCCGAGCTGGGCAAAATCCCCATAAAGGTGAGCCTGAAGCTCAAGCGAGGGGCGAAGCCTGTGTACCGGAAGGCCAGACCGGTGCCCTTCGCGCTCCAACCTCTGGTGGAAAGAGAGCTGGACCGTTGGGTGCAGGAGGGAGTTGCAGAGAAGGTGGAGGCCGGCAAGTTCAGTGGCTGGGGCACTCCTCTGGTGCCTATCCCGAAGCAGGATGGGGTGAGACTCTGTGCAGACTATAGAGTCACTGTAAACCAGCAGCTGGAGGCCATGAAGCACCCCCTGAGGACACCTGAAGAGCTGTTCGCAAGCATCCAGGGCAAAAGATTTGCCAAACTGGATTGCAGAAGCGCCTACCAACAGTGTGAGCTCACGGAGGAGTCGAGGGACCTGACTACTGTGACGACGCAGCAAGGAGCATATCGCATGAACCGCCTGCCGTACGGCATAGCCACCTGCGGTGCTCTGTTCCAGTCCGTCATCGACCAGGTGACTGATGGTCTGGACGGGGTGGTGTGCTACCTAGACGACCTGCTGGTGACGGCTGAGTCACAGGAGCAGCTGGTCGAGCGGCTGGACAAGGTGCTGGAACGACTGAAGGCCAATGGGGTGCGTCTGAAGAAGGAGAAGTGTGTGTTCAATGCTGAAAGTGTGACCTACCTGGGCTGGGAGGTCACTCCGACAGAGCTCAAGCCGCTGAAGCACAAGACAACGGCGGTGATGGAGGCGCCTGAACCATCCAACGTCTGTGAGCTGAAGTCGTTCATCGGATCCATCAGCTACTACCAGAGACTGCTACCGGAGTTGGCGACCACCCTGACGCCGCTCTACGCGCTACTGAAGAAGGACGTGCGGTGGCGCTGGACGGCGGACTGCTCGGCGGCGGTCAGCAAGGTGAAGAAGATGCTGTCCTCCGCGCCGGTGCTGATGAGGTACAACCCCGCGCTGCCTCTGAAGCTGGTAACTGACGCCAGCTCAACTGGGCTGGGAGCTGCTCTGTTCCAGGTGACGCCAGATGGACTGGAGCGGCCGGTGGTCTACGCCTCACGGACGCTGACTCCGACAGAGCGCAAGTACGCTCAGGTCGAGAAGGAGGCGGCCGGAGTCTCCTTCGGCATCCGGCGGTTCCATCAGTTCCTGTTCGGACGACAGTTCACGCTGGTGGTGGACAACAGAGCGCTGTCCAGGATCCTGAGCCCGGACCGGGAGCTGCCGTCGCTCGCGGCCGCTCGAATGCAGCGGTACGCCCTGCAGCTGGCCGCCTACCAGTACCAGGTGGAGCTGCGCCGGACGGAGGAAATGAGAGTGGCCGACACGCTCTCGCGGCTGCCGGTGCCAAACCCGGCGGAAGAGGCCGCAGCCGTCCGGGAGGAGGCAGACGGGCGCTGGGGCAGCGTTCTGCACCTGATGGAGGGCGGGCCGGCGTTGACAGCGAGGGACATCGCTGCGGCGACCCGCCGGGATCCAGTGCTGGCGCGGGTCCTGGCGGCGGTCAGGTCCGGCTGGGACGCGGTCGTCGATCCCGACCTCGTGCCGTACAAGACGCGCCAGGAGGAGCTCTCCACGGACGCGGACTGCGTGCTGTGGGGAGGCCGGGTGGTGATACCGGCGGCTCTCCGCACCCAGATCAAGTCTGAGCTACATGAGGGACACTGCGGCGGTGTTCGGATGAAACAGCTGGCCCGGCGCTTCGTGTGGTGGCCAGGATTGGACGCGGAGCTGGAGGCGGCGGCCAGGGACTGCGCGGCGTGCGCAGCCAAGCGTGCCGCGCCGCCCCACGCCGTCCGTCACCCATGGGAACCGGCCGGCGGTCCGTGGGAGCGCGTCCACGTCGACTTCGCTGGGCCGCTCCTCGGATACAGCTACCTGGTGATGATGGACAGCTACACCAAGTGGATAGAGGTGCTGGCCATGAAGTCGACGACGGCTGAGCGGACGGTGGCGGCCATGCGTAATGTGTTCGCCCGGCTGGGACTCCCGGTGCAGCTAGTGAGCGATAACGGCCCTCAATTCGCCTGTGAGGAGTTTGCCACGTTCATGACGGCAAACGGCATCAGACACACGCGCGTGGCGCCGTACCACCCAGCGTCCAACGGACTGGCGGAGCGAGCTGTCGGCACGCTGAAGGGCAGCTTGAAGGCGGCCACGGCGGCCGGTGTCTCCGCGGAGCGGGCGCTGGCGAGGTTCCTGCTGGCCTATCGTTCGACCCCACACGCCGTGACGGGGCGGACGCCGGCAGAGCTGATGTACGGCCGGAATCTGCGCACCCGACTCAACCTGCTGGTGCCCAGCGCAGACGCCACCCTGCGAGCGGCGAGAGTAGATCAGCAACTGGCGGCGGGAGGCCGTGTACGCGAGTTCAGACTGGGAGCGGCGGTGTGGACTCGAGCGTACGGCGGCCGCCAGAAGTGGATCCGCGGCAAAGTGGTGGCGCGGCCGGGGCCAGTGTCGTACGAAGTCGACATCGGCGACGCAGTGTGGTCCCGACACGCCGACCAGTTGCTGGCAGCGGGCGACCGAGAGACCGCTGATGACGCCACAGCCCCGGCCGACAGCGACACCCGCGGTGCCGCGGAGTGGGCAGGCCGAGAAGCCGGACGCGCCGCGCCCGGGCGTCACCACGGAGCTGGCGAAGGCGGAGCAGCCGGAGCTGGCGGAGGCGGAACAGCCGGAGCTGGCGGAGGCGGAGCAGCCGGAGCTGGCGGAGGCGGAGCAGCCGGAGCTGGCGGTGGCGGAGCAGCCGGAGCGGGCGGAGGCGGAGCAGCCGGAGCTGGCGGTGGCGGAGCAGTCGGAGCTGGCGGTGGCGGAGCAGCCGGAGCTGGCGGTGGCGGAGCAGCCGGAGCTGGCGGAGGCGGAGCAGCCGGAGCTGGCGGTGGCGGAGCAGCCGGAGCGGGCGGAGGCGGAGCAGCCGGAGCTGGCGGTGGCGGAGCAGTCGGAGCTGGCGGTGGCGGAGCAGCCGGAGCTGGCGGTGGCGGAGCAGCCGGAGCTGGCGGAGGCGGAGCAGCCGGAGCTGGCGGAGGCGGAGGAGCTGGAGCTGGCGGAGGCGGATCAGCAGGAGCTGGAGCTGGCGGAGGCGCGTCAACCGGAGCTAGAGCCGACGGAGCTGGAGCCGACGGAGCTGGAGCCGACGGAGCTGGAGCTGACGGAGCTGGAGCCGACGGAGCTGGAGCTGGAGCTGACGGCGCTGGAGCCGACAGAGCCAGAGCGACAGACGGCAGTGACCGCGGGGCAGCGCCTGACGCCGGTAGGTGTGTGTCCGGTCGGCTGCGGAAGGCGACCCGCCGGCTACGACTGCTCCGCCACCGCCAGCTCCGGCTGCTCCGCCTCCGCCCGCTCCGGCTGCTCCGCCACCGCCAGCTCCGGCTGCTCCGCCTCCGCCAGCTCCGGCTGCTCCGCCACCGCCAGCTCCGGCTGCTCCGCCACCGCCAGCTCCGACTGCTCCGCCACCGCCAGCTCCGGCTGCTCCGCCTCCGCCCGCTCCGGCTGCTCCGCCACCGCCAGCTCCGGCTGCTCCGCCTCCGCCAGCTCCGGCTGCTCCGCCTCCGCCAGCTCCGGCTGTTCCGCCTCCGCCAGCTCCGGCTGCTCCGCCTTCGCCAGCTCCGTGGTGACGCCCGGGCGCGGCGCGTCCGGCTTCTCGGCCTGCCCACTCCGCGGCACCGCGGGTGTCGCTGTCGGCCGGGGCTGTGGCGTCATCAGCGGTCTCTCGGTCGCCCGCTGCCAGCAACTGGTCGGCGTGTCGGGACCACACTGCGTCGCCGATGTCGACTTCGTACGACACTGGCCCCGGCCGCGCCACCACGGCGCGGCCGGGGCCAGTGCTGCAACAATACTAAAAAAACTATTGATTTTTTTTTCATGCAAAACCGGAAAATATAGCTAATTCTAAGGTGTACTAAACAAAAAATCTTAACATAACGTTTTCTGTCTTTGATTTTTTGACTTTTGAAAAATGTGTGAACGCGTCAATTTGAATATGTGGTCCCTCATATCTCAAAAACTTCTGTACCGATTTTTGATTTATCTGTTTGTAAAAATTCCTCGTCTAACGTTCTTTCTTTGTCTAAAGTACAGTTTTCCAAAAAAATCCATATCAAAAGACTTTAAAAAAAACATCACTTTTTTGGGAATTTCAAAATTGCAAAATTTCTAGATTTTTTCTCTCAACATTTCCGAATAGCCGAAAAATGCGCATTTTCATAATGCATCTTTTAGCAATCTCGGAATTTGAGAATACAAAGAAGAAAAAAAGTTAGGTCAGTTACAAGAATGTCTAAAAAGCAACAAAGTCGACTGTGGCGCCCCTATGAATATTTTACCAAAACGATATTTATTCAGATGTAGAATCGTAAGGGGAGTCCGATTCTTTTTACGGATCGAAAGCGGTTGAGTACTTAACGGTTTACACTGAAATGAAAGTACATTGGGTATGAGGTATCATATACCCTATCATCAGTTTTTGGGCTAGCCAAAAGCCGGTAGGCAGGAATACAGGAGGCCCAGGCGATGCCCATAACTTTAAAACTAAAATGAATCAAACCAAAACGAATTTAGTTTTAGATAGCCAATAAATTTACCTGCCATCTATTATGTACTCAATTTTTGAATTGCATAACTTTAAGTACAATTGGAATTTGTGTTTGAACGCTTTTCATTTAAAAACTAAAATGTATACAGCCAAAACGTTATCAGTTTTAGATAGAGAAGATGCAGGACTTTCAAATGCTGTCAACAATAATTTTAAAAAAGACTTAACTTTAAGCATGAACACTTAAAAGTGATATTTTTTTTAAAGATTTCTATTTTTATTAGGTAATTTTTTTAAAATTTGTATTAGGTCTCTGCCCAGTCCCCGCCGACGCTCCACCACGGCGCCGCTACAAGGCCGAGGGCTGGGGACTGGGCTGTACGGGGCTCGACGACGCCCTCCCAGAGGGGAGAGAGAGTGTGTGTGTGTGATTGGGGTTTTTGGGGGGCGCTTCAGCGCGTTGAGGCTATCAAGCGCCCATCCAGTCTACGCTACTTCAGCGCAGTCAGACGTGGGGGTTGTACACAATGTTAAAACGGATCTTCTGTAGGTAAGAGAGAACTTGTTTGATGCTGACTTCTGCACTGTCCCCTAGCACGTCGTCGAGCGATGCATTCGGGAAAAAACGTGATTTTATAAGTCTCAACTGTTGGCAGATATCGTTGGGAGATAACGTGTTTCACGCTCAGTGGAGCGTTGCAGTAGCCGCATACCGGCGGCTCCGAGCTGGTCAGGTGGTAACTGTGAGTAGCGTAACAGTGGCCGATGCGGAGTCTAGCTAGCGCCACTTCCTCCATTCTGCTTCGCCTGCTGCTCGACTCCCACCTTCCGATATTCGGGCGTAGGCGTCTAAGAGCGCAGTCTGTCTCGTTATGCCACCTATCTTGCCATTCAGCGAGTACGATGTGGTTTATAGCTGGCTTCATATCGTCGGCCTCCATCTTCAGCGAACGAATACGCGAGGAGCGCGAGGCAGCTTTGGCAGCTTCGTCGGCTCTCTCGTTGCCCTCAACGCCCACGTGACTAGGCACCCATAACAATTTCACTTCTCCACCATCCGAGTGGATGCTGGTCAGCAGTTCTAAAATCTGTGTGACTAGCGATGAGGAGATCAGCTGGTTACGGAGCGCCATCACTGAGCTGGCTGAGTCAGTAACTATAAGACAAAAGTTGTGACTATGACGGCGAATGTGCTTTAAAACCTGGTAGATAGCGTACAGTTCAGAGGTAAATACTGATGCTGCGTCTGGCAGCTTAAAACGTCTACTGGTCGTCCCGCTGACGAAAGCGCAGCCCACGCCCTCAGCGCCCTTCGATCCGTCAGTAAAATATCTCCGGAACCCACCATATGAGTCAAGCTTTTCCAGCGCACACTGCTTCAGTTCGTTCGGCATAGTGGTCGACTTTGGGTGTTGCAAGAGGCTAAGGTCACAGCAAAGCCCTGTTAGGCGCCATGGCTCTACACGACAGGTGCGTCGTGTGGCCAAGCTATCGAGGTCAATGCCAGTGTTCTGCATCCAGCTGTGTGCGCGAGAACACAGGGCTCGGGAGGAGCTCTGACGAGTTGTTGAGAACAGATGGACCAGTGAATGGTCGAAGATCCAGTCATACGTGGGGTGGTCTGGGTCCTGCTTGATATTACATACGTAAATGAGGGCGAGGCGCTTCCGTCTCAGATCTAGTGGAGTTTCCTCTGCATCCACAAGAAGGCTGGCTCTGCGTGAGGTCCGGAAAGCGCCAGTGGCTAATCGCACACACGCATGGTGTACGCTGTCGAGGGATTGCTTCGTGCTGTTCAGCGCTCCGTCGTACACAATGGATGCGTAGTCTAACACGGATCTGACTAGAGCATGATACAGTCGTAAAAGCGTGGTCCTGTCAGCACCGTAAGACATGCGGGAAGTTACCTTCAGAATGTTCATACGCTGTGTGCATTTGTCCTTCAGTTGCGCGATATGGGGAACGTATGACAAGCGTCTGTCAAAGGTGACCCCAAGGAACTTCGCCTGATCCTTCACGGGGATACGTTGTCCGTAGAGGCGCAGAACAATGTCCGGACAATATCGCGTACGCCGGCAGAAGTGAAGACAAACAAAACAGACTTCCCCGTCGAGAACTTGAAGCCATTTAAAAGACTCAACCTGGCCAGACCGTCGATGCATATCTGCAGCTGCCTCTGAGCCGACACGGAAGTGGACGTCGACACCTAAATGGCGAAATCATCGACAAAAAGCGAGCGGTGGACTGTTGGTGGAAGAGAGTTGCAAATATCATTGATAAGAACTCCGAACATAGTCACACTTAAAACACTCCCCTGTGGAACTCCACTTCCCTGTGTAAAACTGTCGGATAACGATGTGCCCACTCTCACTCGAAAAGTACGTTCTTTGATGAAATTTGCAACTAAATGTCCCATGTGACCTCGGACTCCGGCGCCACGTAGCTTACGTAGAATCGCATGGCGCCATGCGGTATCATAAGCCTTTTCAATGTCAAATAGCACGGCAAATGTGTGCTGCTTGCACGCGAATGACCGGCGAACCGCCGTGTCCATGGATACCAAGTGATCTGTGGTGCATCTGTTCTTCCTAAACCCGCACTGAGCGCTGGAGAAGAAACCGATGCTCTCTAGGTACCACACCAACCTACGGTTTACTATGGTTTCCAAAAGCTTACATAGGCATGAGGTGAGTGCAATGGGTCTATAATGTAAAGGATCACCTCCGTCTTTGCCTTGTTTTAAAATTGGCACAATTGCCTCTCTCCATTTAGCCGGGAACTCGTGAGAGGTCCAGACGTGGTTATAAAACGCCAGCAAGGCGTGAAGTGATCGTGTGCTGAGCTTCTGGAGCATGTCATTAGGTATCAAATCAGGTCCAGCAGCTGTGCTCCTCAGACGTCCTATGGCCCTTTCAAGCTCGTCAAAAGTAAGAAGGTCATTAAAAACCGGAGAGTCCGAGCATGAAAAGTCGATGGGTGATAACTCGCTCGCTCGCTTATGCCGGATGAAAGTCGGGTGAGTGGTGCCCAGCTTCCAGCGTTCGGCCCACTTCTCTCCTATGACGTTGGCTACTTCCAAGGGGTTCGAAATAGTGATGCTATTCGGCAGAATGAGAATTGGTGATTGCAATGGGGTGCCGCGACCAGAAATCCGATGCATGCGCCGCCAGACAGAGCCCAGGGGGGTGAACCGATTAATTGTGCTGATGTAAGTAGTCCAGGAAATGCGCTTGGCTTCTCGGACTGTTCTTCGCGCGAAAGCTCTCGTTTTGCGGAAGTGTATCAGGTTCTGGGTTGTGGGGTGTCGTTCGAATGTTCTAAAATGACGTCGTCTTTCCCGGATCGCAAGGCGACATTCCTCGGACCACCATGGAACCGGGATGCGCTTCGGGAGAGGCGATGTCTTTGGGATGGACTTGGTTGCCGATACTATTATCGCAGCGCAGATCTGGTCGTTCATTGTGTCAGTCGATGAACCTGCAAAGTCAAAGTCTAAATTGCAGTCGGCTGCAAAACTCGTCCAGTCTGCCTTCCACAGATTCCACTGCGGTGTCCTCACCCCAGGGTGGGGTATGTCAGAGCACAGCCAGATGGGAAAGTGGTCACTACCACACGGTGTCATGTGGGTTCGCCACCGGAATCGATCGGCGACAGTTGCGGAACTGAGGGATAGATCTATCGCCGATGTTGATCCCGACGGCATAGTTATGTGTGTTGGGGAGCCGTTGTTCAGTAAGCATACATTGTTTCTGTGTATGATCTCATCAAGGTGCCTGCCTCGCCTATTGGTGCGAGAGCAGCCCCATACGGTGCTGTAAGAGTTGAAGTCGCCAAGGACGAGAAAGTTGTTCGGGAGCTGCCGTAATAAATCCTGGAGTGAATCCGCAGGCAGGCTTCCACCGGGAGGGATGTAAAGTGAAACTATTGTGACCTTGAAGCGTTTGAAGTCCACTGTCGCTGCAGAAGCCTGGAGGTCGGTGCGCAGACGGTAAGAGTGCGAGGGGACGCTATAATGGACCATAAGTGCGGTACCTCCGTGTGCTATCGTGGCAGAAGGGAGATCGTATCGATACGATTTGTAGTGGTGCAGGTTGCATGAGTTTTCAGCTCTGAGCTTCGTCTCCTGCAAGGCTATCACAGCTGGCGTCTTGGCCGCTGCCAATGCCTGGAGATCGGCGTGGTTGGCTCTGAAGCCACGCAAGTTCCACTGCAATACGGAAGTCATAGCTAAGAGGGAGAGATAAAAGGTTAAAACTTGACTAGACTTATACATTGTCATTGCTGTTGCTGTAAGAGGAGCGCCTCCCAGGGATTCTCTCTCTGGAGGCAGAGCTCTCAGGCCACCGACCAGATCTCTGCGCGGAGCGCGAGCGAACGGCTGCGTCACCTAGCCTCGACAGTTCCGACGGCGACTGAACTGGGGAAAAGAAACCCAGAGGGGACACTGAGCCGAATCGTCCACTGGTGGGCGTTGGCGGTGGGGGCAGCGCGGGTGGACGCATCAGGGATGAGCTATCCCCTGACCAGCTTATCCGCTGTCTGCCACGGTCTTGGCTAGACGGTGTGGTGACAGGGCTTTCCTGGAGGTTTCCCGCCGTTTGTTTGTTTGTTTGTTGGGGCTTAAGGGCGCGACGACTGCATGGTCAATTTGCGCCCATAACGTTAACTACTTACTGATGCGAAAATATCACAGGGAAGTCAATGCTACGGACGAAGGAAAAGAGACCGCCGGACTGGATCCATTGGGAATCATCATCAAGAAGATGACACAGCGTCACGGTTGGCATGACCTGGCCGAGATACCTTGAACGCTTTCTAGCATACCGTGGGCAGGCGAGCAAGACATGCGCCACAGTGAGAGGCTCGTTGCATCTAGGACACATGGGCCTGTCACTGCCACAAAGCAAGTACCCGTGTGTAGCGTACGTGTGGCCAATCCGCAGTCTGCACAGAGTAACCTCCTCGCGCCTGTTTCTCCGTGAACTTGATGGCCACTGTCTAAGCACCGGTTTGACCGGTCTGAGCTTGTTGCTCGCTTGTGTGTCCCACGTACGCTGCCACTGGTCTTGTAAAAAAGCACCAGCAGCTGGGTAAAAATCTTGTGCTGGAAGCAGGAGGCGCCTCGTGCAGGGTGCCGATGCTGCTCGTTTCGCCGCAGCGTCAGCAGGCTCGTTCCCTGCAATGCCCACGTGACTGGGTACCCAACAGAACTTCACCGATTTCCCTGCCCGGTCTAAGGACGTAAGTTGTGATAAAATGTCCTGTATAAGGGGACTGCTTGGATGGAGCGATCTAAAGGCCAGAAGGCTACTTAAAGAGTCTGTTAAAATGAGGTGTAAAGCCTCATCGCTCACTTCAATAAAGCATAAAGCTTTGGTTATTGCGACTAGTTCTGACGTGTAGACTGAAGAATGAAATGGAAGCGAGAAAGAGCGAGTATCGTGGC
Organism: Chirona hameri; assembly: GCA_036785665.1. NCBI lineage: Eukaryota > Metazoa > Arthropoda > Thecostraca > Balanomorpha > Balanidae > Chirona > Chirona hameri. Next base: position 164,525 of record JAXIVJ010000444.1, on the reverse strand, counting down.
CGCAAACAAATGCGCAGCCTACACCTTCGGATGTCTTGGATCCGTCCGTGTATGTAAAAGTGCGACCCTCGCAAGAAGCCAAGTGCTCCATGGCCCGAGACCTGGACTCAGACGGGTGGACATCTCCCTTTTTAAGTTCGGACAGTGATATATCGATTTGAGGACGGATACACGTCCATGGCGGCGAGGGCGGGATATCTACGCGTATCACGTCTCGCAAGGACAAGCCGCTTCTCGCAAACAGATCCTGCATCCGTGAGCAGAAGGGTACCGATCGCTGTGGCGTGCCTTCGAAAAACGAGAGAATGCCTCTCGAGAAAACATAGGGGTACGTAGGATGCATGGGAAACTGGCGGAGCTTCAATGCATATCTCATGCAGAGCATCTGCCTGCGGAGAGAGAGAGGAGCTTCGTGCGTCTCCGCCAGGAGGCTGGTTGCTGGCGAGGTGCGAAAAGCGCCTGTAACGACACGCAGTGATGTATGGTGTATTGTATCCAGTGCTCGCTTATTTGACTCGCTTGCACTGTCGTATATAAAACACGCATAGTCCAGTTTGGAGCGAATTATCGACCGATAAAGCAGCAAAAGCGTGCTACGATCTGCACCATATGATGTCCGCGAGACGCATCTTAAAATGTTCAGGGCTTTAAAACATCTCTCCCGAAGCACTTTAAAATGTTCCTTATACGTCAGCTTTCTGTCAAAAAATATGCCCAGAAACCTCGTTACTGGCTGTGTTGGAATCGGCTGACTGTACAGTCGAATCCCTAGGTTGGGGTCAGGGCAACGGCGGCGACAAAAGTGCACAGCAACAGTTTTTGTTGTTGAGAAGCGAAGGCTGTTCTCCGTACTCCACCTCTCCAGGCGTGTGACAGCTAGCTGCAGCTGTCGAGACACTAAACGAGCGCTGGAAGCAGAATACCATATCGCGAAGTCGTCTACGAAAAGAGATCGGCCGACCGCCACCGGGAGCTTGTCTCCTATGTCATTAATCATGACAGCAAACAACGCCACACTAAGTACCCCTCTCTGAGGAACTCCGTTCTCCTGTGCAAAACTGTTGGAAAGATGATTTCCCACACGGACTCGAAAGTGGCGGCGAGATACAAAGTGTTGTATAAAGCGGCCCATACGACCTCGAATGCCATAATTATACAGTTTTCTAAGAAGGACATGACGCAATACGGTGTCATAGGCTGCCTCTATATCAAAAAATATTGCTCCAAGGTGCTTCTTTTCGTTAAAACAGGCACGCGCTTCCGTGCCTAAGGTTAAAATGTGGTCAACCGCGCTACGATTTTTTCTGAACCCACACTGAGCGTTTGTAAAAACGCTGTTATGTTCTAAAAACCAACTAAGACGTGCGTTCACCATCTTTTCCATCAGCTTACACAGGGATGAAGTAAGTGAGATGGGCCGATAGTGGAGAGGGTCAAGACCCGACTTACCAGGTTTTAAAATGGGTATTACGGTGGCTTCTCGCCAAGCAACAGGGAAAGCGCCCGTCTCCCACAGCGAGTTGAACGTCGCTAGCAGCGCCTCATGGGCAGCTGCAGGGAGATGCCGAAGCATGTCGTTGTGGATGGAGTCAGGACCCTCCGCCACACTTCGCAGTGAATGTATGGCGGAGGTCAGTTCGGCCAAGGTAAAAGGCTCGTTGTACACACTGTGCTGGGTAGTGGAGAAGTCCACAGCACCTGGTTCTTGTCGACCCCACCGTCGTGCGGACTGCCCCTCCGTGTGCCCGCCCCGACATCGCTCAGAGAGTGCTCGGCCTATCACGTCGGCGACCTCTACTGGATGAATAATATCCGAGTCGTTCACTCTAAGGATCGGCAGCGGGACAGGGCTGTGCCGGCCAGCAATGCGCTTGATGCGTGTCCACACTTGGGACGTTGGAGTAAAACGGTTTAAAGAATTAACATAAGTGCGCCATGAAACCGCCTTTGCCTCCTTTATAGTGCGCCGGGCAAAAGCCCTCGCTTTCTTAAAAGCGATAAGATTATCTGTAGTGCTCCTTCGGTCAAACCTCCTAAAAGCTCTCTTTCGAGCCCGGATTGCTTCTCCGCATTCCTTAGTCCACCAAGGAACTGGAGCGCGACGGGACTGACCTGATGTCCTTGGAATGCACCCGTCGGCGGAGTTTAAAAGCAAGGAGGTAAAATCCTCTGCTGACATGGGAGAGTTATCGGCTCTGGTTAAAATCAGTGTCTCCATTGACACTTGGAATTCTGCCCAGTCTGCCTTGTGTACGTTCCACCTCTGTGGTCGGCTGCCTAAAACTGGGCCATCCTGGTGCTGGAGCCAAACCGGGAGGTGGTCACTTCCCAGTGGGTCATCGTGCACAGACCAGGCAAAAAGATGAGCTAGCTGGGGGCTCACCAAGCACAAGTCCAATACACTATGGTGAATCGCCAGCAGAACTCCACCATGTGCAACTGTTGTCACTGGTATGTCTTTTCGGAAGACAGCATAGCACTTCACCGTGCACTGCATATCGGGTGCCATTTTCGTCTCCTGGAGACAGATGGCCAGTGGATTCCGCCTGCGGATGACTGTCTGCAGGTCTTGAAAATTGGATCTCAGACCTCTACAGTTCCACTGAAGAATAAAATGCATGGGAATGGATTAAAAGTGCGCAAAAGCACGTTTAAAGAAGGAGCAGGCAAAGGCGCATACTAAAAGCCAGTTCACATGACGTAAAACCACTAAGAAAGTAAAAGGACACCGGCACCGAGGCAAACGCGCCTGGTAGAGAGTCCAACAGGACGGCAAAACACCCAAAAGGGCAGTAAAAAGTTCAAAAGAACTTAGAAATGATGATGATTGGGGCTTAAAGAGGCACATAGTGCAAATGACTAAAAATATTCCGCCGCACCCGGGAAGGAGCTGTCCCCGAACTGGATTCGGTCGTGACCCAGCCGCGACCTGCCATCAGCCGAGCTGGACCGTCCTCCGGTCGAGCCCGGCCGAAAACGCTGGCGGGTACGGGGGCTGCCACCCTCCGTTGGCGAACCCTTCCAGGGCAGAACACGCTTGCCGGGACGCTCCGGCGCGGCAGCTGCCGCCGCCCGCCCCGGCGAAGAAGGCGGGGACACCGGCGTCGGTCGCGCCCCTGACGCCGGCAACGGGGTCACCGGTGGCCGCTCTCCACTCGGGGACCCCGCGGGCCGCGGCGGTGGAGGGGCACGCGGCAGCTGCGGTGGTAGTGGTGGCGGGGGACCCATCGGAGACGGGCCCTCCGCAGAACGCACAGAGGAAGGGGACGGTCCTGCCGACCCACCAGGCGACGGGCCCACAGCCCCCGATGGAGTCGACTCACCGACCCCCACGTCTTCCGGAGAACGCTTGGCCTCGCGGGCTTTCTCGACGAGGCGAGCACGCCTGACATCGCGCGCCCGCTTTTCCTCCTGGTTGCGGCGCAAAGCCGCCATGACCGCAGTCTCCTTTACAGCAGGAGGGCGGCTGGGAGTCGCCGTCGCCGAACCAGAAGAGTGCCTGGGTGACGCAGGCTCGGTACGAGAGGGAGACCGTCGCTCGCTCGAGCGCCGATGTTGGACGAGGGTCCAGCCCTCGCCTCCATCCCCAGTGTTGGCACTCACCGCCGCAGCAGCGGGCGCCGCAACCGGGGCAGCCAGGGCACCCTGTCCTCCAGGAGTGGAGGTGGGGTTAGGAGAGGGGACGGCAGAGGCCCCCGCAGGGGCCGACGAGGCCTCCGCAGGAGCCGCCGAGGCCTCCGCATGAGCCGCCGCTGCCCCGGTAGCAACGACAGAAAGACCGAAGGACTTTAGCAGCAGAACCAGCTGCGCTGCGCTCATCTGTTCGAGCATAGCTTTGGGCGAGAGAGGAACAGATGGAGGAGCTCTCGCCATCTGGGCATATGACGTCCTTGGGTGGGACTCGTCGTATACATCACGAGCCTCTCTGAACGAGATGTTCCTGTTGGTCTTTATGCTATTTATCTCTCTTTCCTTGGCGTACATTGGACAGGTCCTATCATAGGAAGTGTGAGGTTTCTGTTCCTCGGGGCAGTTCACGCATTTGAATGTTGTAGCCTCACAGTTCTCGTCCGTGTGCTCCGTAGAGGCACACCTTGCACACGTCGGTCGGTTTTTACAGTGCGTTTTGGTGTGACCAAAACGCTGGCAACGAAAGCACCGCATCGGGTTGGGGATGAAGGCACGCACCTTCACGCGAACATACCCCACTACCACTTCCGACGGGAGGTCGGTGCTGTTGAATGTTAAAACTATGTTGTCTGTCGGAATCATGTTTCCTCCTCTCCTGGATAAAATCCTCCTTGCCTCGGTTACGCCAAACCTGGTGAGACCCTCTACGATCTCCTCGTCACTAACATCCCGCAGATCATAACAGTTCACGATGCCCTTCGTCGAGTTCTTGGTCCTATGCGGGGCCACTGTCATCGGAGTTGTGACTTCCCGTCTGATGCCTCCATCCCTCACCGTGCATACAAAGCTTGTAGCCGACAGAGCTTTTGCCGCGTCAGCCACGTTAACAAACTCAACCTCGATTGCGCCGTCTCGCAACTTGTCGCAGCGGATCACCTTTCCGAACCGATCACAGCCGTCCTTCCTCCGGAAAGGGGAAAGTGAGCTGAGCCTCCTCTGCTCAGAGGAGAACACCAGAACCCGAGGAGTGGGGGAGGGCGCCTTCTCAGCGCTCTCCTGCGCAACACGTCGTCCGTTCCGCTCCACCTCAGTGGAGCGAGAGTCATTCACCGAAGGGCGGTTTTCACCACCAGACGGGATGGTTCGTCCATCGGCCGAAGCCGATGGGCGAGGGGCGGCAGAAGCCGTGGTTCGTAGGTTTGGGTTTGAGGTATCCATGGTAAGTGATTGGAGTCTCTCCCCAGTCCCCGCCGACGCTCCACCACGGCGCCGCTACAAGGCCGAGGGCTGGGGACTGGGCTGTACGGGGCTCGACGACGCCCTCCCAGAGGGGAGAGAGAGACTCACCACCCCCGCCGTTTAGACGCCGCTTCCTCCCTTGACGCCTTGAGCCGGGACGCCATCCGGTGCAGCGGCAAAGCCACCCCGCAGCCGCCAGACAAGTGCATGCACCCACCCTGCGGCAGCGAGACAGCCAAGCCACGACCCCCGGCAGCAGCCCCGACGCGAAAGCTTCTCAGTGCGGCGCCTCACTGAGTGTCCCCGCCCTTCCGGAAATCCAGGCCAAAGAGGAGTGTTGCCACGCTACCACGACTAGCCCGCGCGGCAGGTGGCTCAGCCTCCAGGACCCCTTCATCCCAGGGTACGGGTCGACGCGCCTAGTCGCAGAAAAGCCTTGCCAATGTAAAAAGCCAGGCGTCCCCTGTCACATCATAGTTAATGCTAGGACAATATCCATGATATACGCAAGAAGCCTGTTCAGGTCGGACGACTAGCACCCGACCGTCAAACGGCGCAAAGGGAGGAGGCTTCAACGGGGACACCCAGTAAACTGAGTGGGGAGGGGGAGGGGTTCGGGACTTGTTACGGGGGTGGCAAAAATGGACTGGGACTGGGCCGGGGGTGAGTGTGAGGGGGATGGAGGGAGGGGGGGGTTAGCTGGGACCCGAGGGGGCGCTACTCCCCTTACACCGGCCGAAGCCGATGCCCCTGCGGGGAGGTTTCCCGCCGTCGGCGTGACTGGTCTGTCCGGAGGTCCTATGTGGATCTGGAGCGTCGATCTGGCTACTTCTCCCGTGGCTCCTGATCCGTGTATTGGCACGGATGAGAGGACGTCAGCGTCTATAGCCTCCATTCCGGCGTCAGCAGACCGCCCCTGCGCAACGGAGATCGACGTCGAGTCGCGATCGGAAGCGACACGTGCGCGCTTGGTGGTTGTTGGTGTCTCCGGGGGATGGGAGGAGGCATCGCTCGTCTCGACTGACCGGGGGAGGGTCGGTCTCGACACAGGTGGTTGAGCGGGAGAGTCCTCCCGGGGCCGTTTACAAGATGGTTCAGTGGACATTCCTCCTGTGTCGCCTTCCTCGGCGGTGATGATATCCCCGGAGACATCTACCTCAAGTAGAGGCACAAGCTGCTCAGCAAACAGGTCCGTCTGTACATGCTTGGTTGCTGTGTTTTGGATGTTGCATTGGACACCAAAGTCTCTTGTTTGTGTGACTGTGGTTTTGAGCGACTGTGCGGGGCTGTTGTAACCGCTCAGGAGAGCAAAGAACTGCTGCAAAGATAGCTCCATGCAGTCCTTCATCCTTGTTTCTGGTGTAATGGTCACCGGCGGCGGGCATGGAGCAGGGGTCTCTGGTGGCTGGCGCTGCTCTCCCGTGAGGGCGTTTCGGTACGGGGTAGTTGTCGGAACAGTCTGCGACTGGTGTCCGGCAGACGGAATAGGGTTGCCCGAGTGTGGCGGAGCAGCTGCCCTCTTTGCGCTGCCAGTGACCCTGTCTTTTACTTTCTTTTGTTCCGCCTCGAGTCTGGGGCACTCCCGCGACCACACTTCGTGTTCGCCTCCACAGGTACACTTTGGCTTTGGGGCCTCGCACTTGGATGAGTTGTGGCCGAGTACCGAACATCGGGCACAGCGTTCCTTACCCTTACAGGAACTGGCCATGTGCCCGTATGCTTGGCATTTGTAGCATCGGACCGGGTTGGGTACGTATTGTCGCACGCGGACGGATCGCCAGGCGATGCGGACTCTCTCTGGGAGTTCCTCCTGGGAGAAAGACAGGACTAACGTGTCTGAGTTGACAGCGTTGCCGTTCTCTCTGCGCTGAAATCGGCGGACTTTCTGGACCCCTTGGTCCCGTAGCTCCTCCAGGATCTCCTCCTCCTCCACGTCACCCAGGTCCGGCACCGTTATCACGACAGACCGGTTTCAACACCAAAATGATGCTTAGTTCAAAAATGAATACCTAAAATCAGGGTAAACAGGGGATGACCACTGCTATATATAAATCGATGCTCGTCGTTATGCTTTTTCGTCTCAAACCGGTTTTGAAGCGATTTCACACTTTTTACGTTTGTTATAGGCCAATACCACTTTTTGTAGGACAGGGTGATGGAAAAATTGAATAACTCGAATATTTACAAGATTTTTACTGTTTTGAGAAGCTTATCGGATTCCCCACGTGAATCTGCATCTTTCATGTAATTCCCTTCCAAAAACGTTACCCTATTGCATTTTAGGGCCAAAAAGTGTAAGGCAGATGTTTGCAGCATATATCCATGCTCAACTAAAACTTCAGCATGTCAAAATTATAAAAGTGTATATCAGTACCAAACATCCGACGTGAAAAATGCATGCGATTACGATGCAGCTGTCAGAAATGCACTATCTCTATTTTTGCGGATGTTATGGCACTTTGTTTTTTCTTACCCGGTCAAATACTAAAAGCATTTATTTTTTTAAAAAATACCGGTCAAAGTCATACATTTTTGCATAGTAAGTTACCTGTGACTATCCGGTTGCGGGGAACTTGTTTATTTTGCAAAACTGTTCTTAGTTTAACAATAAGTAAGAATTACCCTGTTACCCGGTTACCAAGCATCAATGTAACATAGGGATTAACATGTCATTTTTTTTACCCGGTCCCCAAATGGTTTAGGACATAACTTTTGTGCTATTTATCGTAAAAGAATAGTATTTACAGAATTGGAATCAGTGGAAAGAGTTTTATTTTTTACAGTCACTCCGCACGCTTAAAAATGAAATCTCAATTTTGTTATCTCTTACACTGACGGTGAAATAGATTCTTGTTCTTAAGCGGGCTAACTACCTGGAATCGTTGCGTTTAATTATGTTTTAATCAATTTATTACATTTCCGATTGATTTGAAATCATTTAGTATGTTTTTTGAATAAGATTAGATATTAAGCATCAATGTAGCAATTTAAAGCATCAATGTCGCATATTCGGTATATATTACCCTGTTGCTATTAACCGCTGTGACACATGTATTAACTGCTAGAAAAGAGTGTCAGCAGCTTTAAATGGTTGCAAATGCCGCATTGTTAGCCTTAGCACATGTTAAATCGTTTTAATCCTTTTAGAATTGCAGTAAAGTTAAATTACCCTATTCGCGGTACGAACTAAGTCGTACTGTAGCAAGTAGGGTAATTATATATATTCATGCGTATAGTCAGATATTTCAGTCTCGTACTAAACGTTTTGATAAAGTGGAATATTGTCATATAAGTTTGGGCATAGTGTAAATCAATTGTAATAAGTATGCAAAATTAAGAGTTTATGAATATAAATCAATTCACCCTGTTCCAACTGTGCATGGTTTTGTATGCTACCTTGAATGTACGTATTACCCTACCTATATTTAAGCATCATTTTGTATGTTGCCTGTATCTATGGATTACCCGCATATAGAGCAGGGACGGTCCCAGCCCTGGCTTTTGGTGGGGCAAACTTGGCAAGGGAGCCCTCGGTTGGTCAGAAAGGTCCCCATGTCCCTCGGTCGGTGCGAGGGGCCCTCGGCTGATTGTATGGCCTCTGCAACGACACTCGTTGGCCGAAACTTTATCACTTTGATCATTAATGTCATTATTTCTGAAGCGGGGGTAACTATGACTCGCTTAATAGTGAATGATTGAAATACCATATGTCGTGAAATGTCAAACTCTGTTGTATATCCAAAGTATTGTGGTGCAGTATCATTCACCTTGCAAATGCGAATCTTTTGATGGGTCGTTGGTTGTGGTAGCTGCAATATTTGCTGCAATACAAGCCAATGTAATCCAGGGTATTGGGATACAGTATGATTCGCCTGCAAGGGCGAAGTACCATATTCGTGAATTTTCGAATTGTTATATATATATATATATATATATATGTATATATATATATATATATATATATATATATATATATATATATATATATATATATATATATATATATATATATATATCAATGCAGATGTAGGCTATGGCATTCGTAACGACACTTTTACTATGGCATTCGTAACGTGCCTTACACATGTTGTATGGTACCTTGAATGTACGTATTACCCTACCTGTATGTAAGCATGATTGTATATGTTACCTGTATGTTTGGATCACCCGGGTAGGGTGAGGGTACAGTCTGTTGGAACTTTGCACCATTTTACATGCTACATTGAATGTATGTATTACCCTACCGGTATTTAAGCATCAATTTGTATGTTTCCTGTATGTTTGGATCACCCGGGTAGGGTGAGGGTACAGTCTGTTGGAACTGTGCACCATTTTATATGCTACATTGAATGTATGTATTACCCTACCGGTATTTAAGCATCAATTTGTATGTTTCCTGTATGTTTGGGTCACCCGGGTATAGGGTGGGGGTAAAATGAATATATTTTCCATCTATGCATTATTATATGCTACCTGTATGTATGTTTTACCCGGTATAATGGTATTAAGGAAGCAAACTAAGCCACTCATTAAGGCCTAGTGAAGCGAAAAATCGCTTTTTTATGCCATAAACGTGCAAACTCTGAGATTTTTGCCTATTCTGGAAGAGATAGATGCGATTTTATGATATATAAATTCATTTTTTTGTGGCTGAGATGGTACGGGCATGTTCCTCGTCGCTGATGTAAGATATCGTATCCATTTTTATCTCGATATTTCTTATATTTAAATATAAAAAAACAGGATATGTGTCTTTGTTGACACAAACAAGCGATCAATTGTGACGTTATCAGATAGGAGTCACTTCGCGGTCCGTTTGTGAGTCATGAGATCTGGTCGTTTTGGCGCCATTTTTGTACGCGCAATTCTCAGACCAGTGTAAGCGTTTTGGACTAGTGCGGTTTCATTATTTTCTTGATTGTTTTCTGTCGTGAATAGTATTATTTAATCGAAATGCAATTTGTTACACTAACATTCAGACAGTGACTCTAACATTTCGTCTCCGACAGCTGTTCCAATGAAGAAAATCCATCCACTGCAAGTACTCATGAACCAAATGAGTTCCGATGAAGAAGACGACGAATGTGAGTACCGATTGTTACCATGTGTATAAATGGTCTGTGATCTTCTCCTAGTGTGTAAGGTTAGGATATGTTACTGTGTACTGGGAACTTCGTACTTTATACTCGTACTGTGTTAGGATACTGTGATCTTCGGCTAGTGTCCCTCCGTTTACGCGCGCTTCAGAAATAGTGGAAATCATGATCCAAGTTTCCAATCTTTCCAAGCCTTGGATCCAAGTTGATCCAAGGCCATGGTAATGCACTGTCATGGTAATGCACTGTCCGGCCGGTTTTTATTTTTGAATAGCCGATAAATGCTCCCAATGTACGCATATGAGTGGCGGCGTGTGATATTCCACGAAAACAGGACATTTAAGCTGCAATTTATAACGAAAATGCAATAAATACCCAGCATCGCCAGGTCGTCCTTTTTGACTGGCGACACCAGTCACTAGCTCGGCGCGGCTGGCCGACCGTGTCGGCCGCGGCGCCCGCCATCGGCCGAGTGGCGCTTTTGACTTGTCGGCCTAGTTGGGTGGCCGAGAAAAATGCCGGCAGTGCCGGGTGTGAAATTTCCCATTCTGAGCGAAATATTGTAAGCGTTTAATACATCTACTTGATACGGTTGTGTCATTTGACGACATATGTCACTTGGATATCCAAATAGGTTGCCTATGTAACGTACATGGTATGCCATGGTAATGCACTGTCCGGCCGGTTTTTATTTTCGAATAGCCGATAAATGCTCCCAATGTACGCATATGAGTGGCGGCGTGTGATATTCCACGAAAACAGGACATTTAAGCTGTAATTTATAACGAAAATGCAATAAATACCCAGCATCGCCAGGCCGTCCTTTTTGACAGGCGACACCAGTCACTAGCTCGGCGCGGCTGGCCGACCGTGTCGGCCGCGGCGCCGGCCATCGGCCGAGTGGCGCTTTTGACTGGGCGGCCGAGAAAAATGCCGGCAGTGCCGGGTGTGAAATTTCCCATTCTGAGCGAAATATTGTAAGCGTTTAATACATCTACTTGATACGGTTGTGTCATTTGACGACATATGTCACTTGGATATCGAAATAGTTTGCCTATGTAACGTACATGGTATGCCATGGTAATGCACTGTCCGGCCGGTTTTTATTTTTGAATAGCCGATAAATGCTCTCAATGTACGCATATGAGTAGCGGCGTTTGATATTCCACGAAAACAGGACATTTAATCTGCAATTTATAACGAAAATGCAATAAATACCCAGCATCGCCAGGCCGTCCTTTTTGACTGGCGACACCAGTCACTTGCTCGGCGCGGCTGGCCGACCGTGTCGGCCGCGGCGCCGGCCATCGGCCGAGTGGCGCTTTTGACTGCGCGGCCGAGAAAAATGCCGGCAGTGCCGGGTGTGAAATTTCCCATTCTGAGCGAAATATTGTAAGCGTTTAATACATCTACTTGATACGGTTGTGTCATTTGACGACATATGTCACTTGGATATCGAAATAGTTTGCCTATGTAACGTACATGGTATGCCATGGTAATGCACTGTCCGGCCGGTTTTTATTTTCGAATAGCCGATAAATGCTCTCAATGTACGCATATGAGTAGCAGCGTTTGATATTCCACGAAAACAGGACATTTAAGCTGTAATTTATAACGAAAATGCAATAAATACCCAGCATCGCCAGGCCGTCCTTTTTGACTGGCGACACCAGTCACTAGCTCGGCGCGGCTGGCCGACCGTGTCGGCCGCGGCGCCGGCCATCGGCCGAGTGGCGCTTTTGACTGGTCGGCCTAGTTGGGCGGCCGAGAAAAATGCCGGCAGTGCCGGGTGTGAAATTTCCCATTCTGAGCGAAATATTGTAAGCGTTTAATACATCTACTTGATACGGTTGTGTAATTTGACGACATATGTCACTTGGATATCGAAATAGGTTGCCCATGGTAAATAGGTACAACGTATGCCATGGTAATGCACTGTCCGGCCGGTTTTTATTTTCGAATAGCCGATAAATGCTCCCAATGTACGCATATGAGTGGCGGCGTGTGATATTCCACGAAAACAGGACATTTAAGCTGTAATTTATAACGAAAATGCAATAAATACCCAGCATCGCCAGGCCGTCCTTTTTGACTGGCGACATCAGTCACTAGCTCGGCGCGGCTGGCCGACCGTGTCGGCCGCGGCGCCGGCCATCGGCCGAGTGGCGCTTTTGACTGGTCGGCCTAGTTGGGCGGCCGAGAAAAATGCCGGCAGTGCCGGGTGTGAAATTTCCCATTCTGAGCGAAATATTGTAAGCGTTTAATACATCTACTTGATATGGTTGTGTAATTTGACGACATATGTCACTTGGATATCGAAATAGGTTGCCCATGGTAAATAGGTACAACGTATGCCATGGTAATGCACTGTCCGGCCGGTTTTTATTTTTGAATAGCCGATAAATGCTCCCAATGTACGCATATGAGTGGCGGCGTGTGATATTCCACGAAAACAGGACATTTAAGCTGTAATTTATAACGAAAATGCAATAAATACCCAGCATCGCCAGGCCGTCCTTTTTGACTGGCGACACCAGTCACTAGCTCGGCGCAGCTGGCCGACCGTGTCGGCCGCGGCGCCGGCCATCGGCCGAGTGGCGCTTTTGACTGGGCGGCCGAGAAAAATGCCGGCAGTGCCGGGTGTGAAATTTCCCATTCTGAGCGAAATATTGTAAGCGTTTAATACATCTACTTGATACGGTTGTGTCATTTGACGACATATGTCACTTGGATATCGAAATAGGTTGCCTATGTAACGTACATGGTATGCCATGGTAATGCACTTTCCGGCCGGTTTTTATTTTCGAATAGCCGATAAATGCTCCCAATGTACGCATATGAGTGGCGGCGTGTGATATTCCACGAAAACAGGACATTTAAGCTGTAATTTATAACGAAAATGCAATAAATACCCAGCATCGCCAGGCCGTCCTTTTTGACTGGCGACACCAGTCACTAGCTCGGCGCGGCTGGCCGACCGTGTCGGCCGCGGCGCCGGCCATCGGCCGAGTGGCGCTTTTGACTGGTCGGCCTAGTTGGGCGGCCGAGAAAAATGCCGGCAGTGCCGGGTGTGAAATTTCCCATTCTGAGCGAAATATTGTAAGCGTTTAATACATCTACTTGATACGGTTGTGTAATTTGACGACATATGTCACTTGGATATCGAAATAGGTTGCCCATGGTAAATAGGTACAACGTATGCCATTGTAATGCACTGTCCGGCCGGTTTTTATTTTTGAATAGCCGATAAATGCTCCCAATGTACGCATATGAGTGGCGGCGTGTGATATTCCACGAAAACAGGACATTTAAGCTGCAATTTATAACGAAAATGCAATAAATACCCAGCATCGCCAGACCGTCCTTTTTGACTGGCGACACCAGTCACTAGCTCGACGCGGCTGGCCGACCGTGTCGGCCGCGGCGCCGGCCATCGGCCGAGTGGCGCTTTTGACTGGGCGGCCGAGAAAAATGCCGGCAGTGCCGGGTGTGAAATTTCCCATTCGGAGCGAAATATTGTAAGCGTTTAATACATCTACTTGATACGGTTGTGTCATTTGACGACATATGTCACTTGGATATCGAAATAGTTTGCCTATGGTATGCCATGGTAATGCACTGTCCGGCCGGTTTTTATTTTCGAATAGCCGATAAATGCTCTCAATGTACGCATATGAGTAGCGGCGTTTGATATTTCACGAAAACAGGACATTTAAGCTGCAATTTATAACGAAAATGCAATAAATACCCAGCATCGCCAGGCCGTCCTTTTTGACTGGCGACACCAGTCACTTGCTCGGCGCGGCTGGCCGACCGTGTCGGCCGCGGCGCCGGCCATCGGCTGAGTAGCGCTTTTGACTGGTTGGCCTAGTTGGGCGGCCGAGACAAATGCCGGCAGTGCCGGGTGTGAAATTTCCCATTCTGAGCGAAATATTGTAAGCGTTTAATACATCTACTTGATACGGTTGTGTCATTTGACGACATATGTCACTTGGATATCGAAATAGGTTGCCTATGTAACGTACATGGTATGCCATGGTAATGATAAGTGTCAACCTGTCTGTTTACAGCAATGGACAACTGGCAAAGGCCCGATAGTGGTCTTATCGACCCGATAGTGGTCTTGAGACGGCTTCCGCCTGAGGTGGTTGGTACGTTAACACAGTATTATATATGCATTACTATTGTGTACAAAACGGTTGTGATAGACTGATGTTGCTGTTGTAATATTTTGTGTGTGTGTATATAATAATAAATGAAACTGCATGAATTGTATGAATGTGCATGAACTCAGAGGCGCAGGAACCTTGGGTGCGGTTCCTTTGAACGAGTGTCTGTGGCACGCCAACTTTGCCCGATATGTTGATATTTGATGGCGTGATATTAATTTGCTATAATGCAGAATGATAATGCATGCAATATGTGACGGTGTGTGCAGCCCATTTTGCCAGAAGCGCGGAGTCGTGTTGACGGTTTCGAGGTTGAGTTCTCCAGAAACAAACTTAAAAATAGTAACCGTATCCCTGATGAAATGTAAATCATGTTTATGCTATGTTAATTAACATCACTTATGTCCCCAAAACACAGCAGCTGCTGCTACCCAGCCCTCCGTCGCCACCCGAGCCGCCGCCCGGCCCACCGCCCGGCCCACCGCCCGGCCCGCCGCCACCGCCCGGCGTACCGCCCGGCCCGCCGCCACCGCCCGGCCTACCGCTCGGTCCGCCGCCACCGCCCGTACCGGACTGGTCGATGGCGCTGGACGCCAGACGGCGAGAAGCCGTCTGGCCGCCGCCGCCGCCGCTGCAGAAGCGGCAGCCACCGCCCGCATGCGGACGAGCCGCAACAGCCGGCGTGCCGCCGCGGCCCCACCGGCGGCCAAGAAACGGCGTCCCTGTCTGGGTAAGTGATGTTGTTGATTATTGATTGTTTTCGGTATTGGTGTACTTGCTGTAACTATGCCTTGTGTGTGTGATTGGGGTTTTTGGGGGGGCGCTTCAGCGCGTTGAGGCTATCAAGCGCCCATCCAGTCTACGCTACTTCAGCGCAGTCAGACGGGGGGTTGTACACAATGTTAAAACGAATCTTCTGTAGGTAAGAGAGAACTTGTTTGATGCTGACTTCTGCACTGTCCCCTAGCACGTCGTCGAGCGATGCATTCGGGAAAAAACGTGATTTTATAAGTCTTAACTGTTGGCAGATATCGTTGGGAGATAACACGTGTTTCACGCTCAGTGGAGCGTTGCAGTAGCCGCATACCGGCGGCTCCGAGCTGGTCAGGTGGTAACTGTGAGTAGCGTAACAGTGGCCGATGCGGAGTCTAGCTAGCGCCACTTCCTCCATTCTGCTTCGCCTGCTGCTCGACTCCCACCTTCCGATATTAGGGCGTAGGCGTCTAAGAGCGCAGTCTGTCTCGTTATGCCACCTATCTTGCCATTCAGCGAGTACGGTGTGGTTTATAGCTGGCTTCATATCGTCGGCCTCCATCTTCAGCGAACGAATACGCGAGGAGCGCGAGGCAGCTTTGGCAGCTTCGTCGGCTCTCTCGTTGCCCTCAACGCCCACGTGACTAGGCACCCATAACAATTTCACTTCTCCACCATCCGAGTGGATGCTGGTCAGCAGTTCTAAAATCTGTGTGACTAGCGATGAGGAGATCAGCTGGTTACGGAGTGCCATCACTGAGCTGGCTGAGTCAGTAACTATAAGACAAAAGTTGTGACTATGACGGCGAATGTGCTTTAAAACCTGGTAGATAGCGTACAGTTCAGAGGTAAATACTGATGCTGCGTCTGGCAGCTTAAAACGTCTACTGGTCGTCCCGCTGACGAAAGCGCAGCCCACGCCCTCAGCGCCCTTCGATCCGTCAGTAAAATATCTCCGGAACCCACCATATGAGTCAAGCTTTTCCAGCGCACACTGCTTCAGTTCGTTCGGCATAGTGGTCGACTTTGGGTGTTGCAAGAGGCTAAGGTCACAGCAAAGCCCTGTTAGGCGCCATGGCTCTACACGACAGGTGCGTCGTGTGGCCAAGCTATCGAGGTCAATGCCAGTGTTCTGCATCCAGCTGTGTGCGCGAGAACACAGGGCTCGGGAGGAGCTCTGACGAGTTGTTGAGAACAGATGGACCAGTGAATGGTCGAAGATCCAGTCATACGTGGGGTGGTCTTGTTAAGTTTGCATACATAATTCGTGTTACGTGACCGGTAGCCGCGTGTGCCGCCGCCCCGGCCGGCGAGCCGTGCGGGACAGCCTATCTGCGGGCGCGGGGCTGGCGCGGCGCCGTGTTGCGCGCTGATTGGCGGCCGGCCAGCCGGGCGCCTATGACGTGATCCACAGTGACCTCGGGTCTGCACTGGAGGAGCGGGTTACTCGGGACTCAGCCACTGTCTGGACCGGGTCGGTCGCAAGTTGTTACAGATTAGAGATTTGCCTTGTCTGGCTTCTCCATCTGGAACACTTGTGGCCACTGAGTGACGCACCAGACCAAACTTGAAGGAAACTGACTTGTTGGTCTTTTCCGGAAAGAGGTGCTCACCAGAGAAATTAACGAACTTAACCTTTTTTGACGCCCAAATTCAGATCGGGGAGCATTGTTGATTCAGACCACGAATGCGCATATGTCCATGCCATTTGCGCTGCATCAACGGTGCACCCACTCCCGATTTATACGTATATATTGAGCTGTGCACTCGTCACGTTTCAGGGCGGAGCTTGAAGGGGGTATAACCTGAGCGTCTCTCGGGATTACTCGACATTGGATTTCTGTTAATCGACGATTTATGTAAACTCGCTGCATAGCTGATTGTTTCAGCTGCTCCGCCGAGCTGTTTGGTTGCCGAGTTGTGCGAACACAATACAGCCCTGACCTGACAAAATACTTGTACTTTTCTACCGGCGCAACTGAACGGACGGATTCTTAACATAGTCTCCCGGGCCGGATAGTATTTTCGGTTCCTTGAATTATACCTTTGTTGGCCGGATTTACTTTATATTTGTTTGATACAGTCCACATTGATAACTTTTGTTAAAATCCGTTTAGTTCAACATGGATGATTCATTAAGCACTAGATCAAAGCTTCGCTCAAAGGCAACCAGACAATGCAATGAGCTGAAGTCCTGCCGGGAGGGCGATCGAAAGGCGCTTGATCCGGACCAGCTGGCCCTCAAACTTCATCACTTGGAGAAGCTGCAGAGCGAGCTTCGGGGTGTCCAGGAACAGCTGGACAAGCTGGGTCAGCCTGACGATTCTAGCCACAGCCAACTCATGGAGGATGAGATGTTTCTCGGCTCCAGGCTCCTCTCCCGGCTCGAAAAGATGGAGGACGCCGCTCATAAAAGAGCTGATCTCCAAGGATCGGTGGGCAATGCAGACCTCAAAGCATCCGTCACCGTGAAAATTCCTATTTATCATGGCGATGTGATGAAATGGTCAGAGTTTTGGGAACTGTTTGCAATTTCAGTCCATGACAATCCAAGCTATGCCGACGTCCAAAAGTTCGTTGTTTTGAAGTCGCACTTGAGCGGGGCGGCGCTGCGCACTATCCAAGGGATTCCGGTGTCAGGTGATAGCTACACCCAGGCGGTAGCAGCCCTCAAGGAGCGCTTCGATCATAACGAGGTGCGGCGAGAGCTTCTGATGAGGGAACTCTTGAACATGCCGTCTGTCCGACACGGTGACTTGAAAGGCATGCGATCTTTGATAGATCACCTGTCAGCGCATACACGCGCTCTGAATAGCCTCGGAGTTCCCGCTGAAAGCTTCTCGAGCCTTCTCCTACCTATCGTGAAAGACAAAATTCCAGAAGACTGGCGACTGGAATGGGCCAGACAGGGGAGCAGTAACTTTGACGCCTTCATTCAATTTCTCAATCGCGAAATACGGCTCCGTGAATCAGCCAAGGGGGTGTGGACAGTGGCCGCCGCCGCAGAAGCGCCACCCTCGGCGTCGTCAGTCACGAGCAGCATGACTGCCCGACGTGAGCCTCGGAAGGAGCGGGTGCAGCCCTCTCAGAGGCCGGGGCGGACGCTCTGTGGCGCGTGTGGGCAGGGACACCAGCGGCTCGACCAGTGCGCGATGTTTCGCGGCATGCCTGTACAGGACCGGTGGTCACTTGCGAAAACCTTGAAGGCATGCTTCCGCTGTCTGGGCTCTGGCCATCGATTTCGTGAATGCAAAGAAAGACAGTGCGATGAGTGTGGCAGACATCATCACATCCTGCTTCACTATCTGACTCCCTCGTCAAAGGGTCCTTCGGTGATTCCGGCGTCCGAGCTGTCGCCAGAAGCGGCCAGCTTCTCACCAGCTCAGTCCTCTAATCATGAGCCGGGGTTGAATGCCGCGAAAGTTGATGTTCAGCGGCAAGGCCATCGCCGATTCAACGCCCGGGGAGAGAACGGATGCCGAAGCTTCCTCCAGACGGCTCTGGTCGAGGCTATGGGTCCGAAAGGTCACCGCAAGGCC
Organism: Chirona hameri; assembly: GCA_036785665.1. Lineage (NCBI taxonomy): Eukaryota > Metazoa > Arthropoda > Thecostraca > Balanomorpha > Balanidae > Chirona > Chirona hameri. Next base: position 146,099 of record JAXIVJ010000444.1, on the reverse strand, counting down.
CGCGTACTGATTGATGGAGGCTCTGATTCTTCATATATCCGTAGCTCTCTGGTGAAAGAGCTAGGTCTACCCGTTGTTGAAACAGGGACGTTTTCTTGTATCGGATTCCAGGAGAAAACCGAGGCAGCTCGCCAATACGATAAGGTCCGAGTCGAGCTTGAGAGCCGTTTCGGTAACAGTTCCGTGTGCCTTGACATGTGGAGCACAGATCGACTATGCTCGCCTCTTCCTGCCACCCCACCGCCCCTGATGCTCTCCCGACTGGAGATGGCGGACGACTTTGGGGGTGGCGAGATTGATCTCCTAATCGGAGTTGATAACCTCTACCGCGTCGTGTTGTGGGGACAAGTGGATCTTGGCGAGAGTCTGAGAGCCGTGGAGACTGTCTTCGGCTATGTTCTGCATGGACGACATGGGGAAATCAGTCCGCAGCATCAGCAGCATCACCGGACTTTCCACTGTAGCCAAGTGGAGGTGATGTGGGACTTGGATACTGTTGGAATCTGTCAGAAGGATGTGGCCAACTCGAACCTAACGGTCTACCCCGAGCCTACCTGGAACGAGGTTGAGGAGCGATACGAAATGGGCTTGGTATGGAGCTCCGACGAGCGCCCCGTCTCTAACAGAGACCACACATTGGCTCGAACGCTTCGCATGTCCGATCGTCTCAGCAGAAAAAAAGCTGTCATGTACGACGAACAAATCAAGAGCATGCTGACCAATGCTGTTGTTGAACCCTCTGAGCCGCCCAAACCCGCCGCTGAGGGCTCATGCAAGGTGGAGAGTCTTCCGTCTGCTCGCGCAGTCGATCCACGAGATGACTCTCGCGGGTCAGGACTGGGTCTCGAGCAAGGTCAAAGGCTGTCGCCTAGACCGTGTGACTCGGAGGCTTTCTACCTCCCTCATCACGGAGTCTTCCGAAATGGGAAAATCAGGGTGGTCTTCGATGGATCCGCTAGGGACGGAACAGGCCGAAGCCTAAACGAGTACCTGGAGCCCGGCGAAAATCTTCTCGTCAAGCTGTCCTCCGTCGTACTCAACTTCAGATGCGGAGAGATCGGGTGCCAGGCAGACATACAAGCAGCCTTTCATCAGGTTGTAGTGAGCCAAGAGGACCGGAAATACTTACAATTCTTCTGGTCGGAAATGTGTCTGAGGTTCGCTCGAGTGCCTTTTGGACTGACTTGTTCGCCGTTTATGCTGCTGAGAACGGTGGACGTCCATTTGAACAGATACGCCAAGAGCGACAAAGACCTCTGTCAGCTGATCCGAGATGGAACCTACATGGACGACCTCTGTCTGCACTTCAAAGACCGAATCGATGCAAAAAAAGGGATGTTCAGAGTCAAGCAGATGTTCGCTGAGGCTGGAATGACGCTTCATAAGACGCGAATCACGGGGGATCAGTCACCTGAGACATCAGTCCTCGGCCTGAGTTGGAACTCAGAGTCAGACAATCTGGCCGTTGTGGTGCCGGAGTTCCCCTGTCCTTCAACTAAAAGAGAGTTGTTATCAGCTGTGGCAAAGCCCTTCGATCCTCTGGGGCTTCTGACACCATGGCTGATCGGTGGAAAAGTGCTCTTCCAACGAACATGGAGAGACATGCCGAAAGCTGAATGGAATGATCCCCTCACCGCAGTCATCCAGACCGCAGTCGAGCTGTGGTGGAGGGATACCTCAGGCAGCAAGGTCTGCTTTCCTCGCCGACCGTTGTCGAACACAGACTTCTCCTCAGGTGCATCCTTCCACGTCTTTTGCGACGCATCCAATCGGGCGTACTGCGCTGTTATCTACGCCGTCTACGAGGGAGAGTCAGGCCTGGTAACGGCCAAAAGCCGACTAGCCCCAATAAACCCAAACTTGACGATTCCAAGACTAGAGCTCATGGCCGCTCTGAGCGGAGCTCGTCTCATGTCTTTCGTGAAGGAGTCATTGAAGCTTACGAATGTGTCGGTAACCTACTGGACCGACTCCACAGACGTCCTCTTCTGGATACAAAACAGAAAGCCTAGAAAGGTTTTCGTCCAAAACCGAGTCACGTCAATACTTCAGATAACAGAGCGAGACCAGTGGCAGCACGTGAAGGGCACAGAGAACCCAGCCGATCTCGGCACACGCGGTCTCTCTCTGAAGACGATGAGAGAAAGCGAACGGTGGTGGACAGGGCCTTCCTTTCTGAAGGAAGCAGCATGTCCAATCGAGTCTGACAGGACGCTTCATCTTTCCTCCGAGGGTGAGCGCGAGGAGAAACTTGAGCACTGCTCATCTGACGTCACTCCAGCTAAGATCACGTTGAAAACTCAACAGTCAGACAATAGCCTGTTCGACATCACCAAGTGTTCCTCGCTGAAGCAGGCCATAGCGAGAACGGCTTGGATCTTCCGCTTTGCCTTCAACACTCGTCAGGACAGGTCCGGCCGACAGTCTGGACCGCTCACCTCAGATGAGCGTTGTCACGCTCTTCGATTTTGGATCAAGGAAGCTCAAGCAAGAGCTTACGAGAGGGAGCTGGCGGCTCTGAGATCTGAAAACATGCTACCAAAGAACTCTCCACTCTTGAAGCTGAGGCCCAGGCTCGATGACAACGGCGTGTTATGCGCAGTGCCGCGAACGAACGAGACCCCACTGCCCATTCTCCCAGAGTTTGCATTTGTCACCACTCTGCTCATCGATGAGGCACATCAAAGGTGTTTTCATCAGGGTACGCGAGCAACTCTGGCCATTCTGTCAGCGGAGTATCTGATCCGTAGACGCTGTGTGCTTCGTGTCGTAAGCACCTGTCGTCGTTGCAGAAGGTACCGAGGTCAAAGTTACCGGTCCGCTGATGGGGGACTGCCGGCGTTCAGGGTTGAACCCAGTCGCGCCTTTGCCAAGGTCGGCTTGGACTTCTTCGGACCCCTGGTGACTGATGCTGGCAAAAAGGTCTGGGTGCTCCTTATCACGTGCGCTACCTCAAGGGCGGTCCATCTCGAATTGGTGAAATCGCAACAAACTGAGGAAGTGAAGCTGGCGCTGCGACGCTTCTTCGCCATTCGTGGAACGCCAACGCTGATATTCAGCGACAACGCTAAAACATTTCATTCTCTTCTGAGTCACATACCACGTTCCATTTCTTGGCGGTTCATTCCGGAAGCGGCTCCTTGGTGGGGAGGATTTTGGGAGAGGTTGGTTGGTCTAACAAAGAAGTGTCTCAAAATAACACTCCATCTCTGTAGTCTGTCTCACGACGAACTCACGGCTACACTCTATGAACTAGCGTTCCATTTGAATATGCGGCCTCTGACTACTGTAGATGATGAAATCCTCACGCCAGCCCACCTCCTCTTCGGCGTTACGACAATAAAGGGAGTGCTGACCCCCTCATCAGTCTATTGCGACTACGTCACGAGAGCCTGGCGACACCAGCGTAAAGTGAGCGAACATCTGATCAGGCGCTGGACCAGTGAATATATCACTGCTCTTCGGACGTGGTCTGTATCACCTAGGGGACGCCCCAAGCGCATTCCAGCGGTGGGTGACGTGGTCTTAGTGCAAAATGAGGGCCCAAGGGGGCGTTGGCCGCTTGCACGAGTGACTGGCCTCATCGTCGGTACAGATGGGGAGATAAGAGCTGCGCATGTAGAGACAAGAGACACGAAAACACGTAGACCTCTAAGCCGCCTCTTCCATCTAGAGGCCGCGACACCAAATGAATCGTAGACTCGCTCAGCTATGCACTTGAGATTCATTTAGAATTGCAACTGAATTAGCAAAATGAAATGAATCAAACTTGGTAAACGCCTCTATTGACAAGCGTCAACAAAGGTTCTCATGGGGTGTGTTCGCCCATGACGTGGAGAGTCTGTCCGCTCTCATGCGAACCTATTTTTGCCGCTAACAAGACTCCGTTTTCACCCAATTTTTCTCTTTACAGACAGACCATGGACGTGCTTAACATTGCCGACCCCGATGCAAGTTCATGGTTGGAGGCACAGCTGGCCCCGTTGCATCTTCTCCTAGGCGACTCCATCGCTCGGGACAGCCTGATGGGAGGTCGCATCAGGAGGGACGAGTTCCTCAGCCGAGCCAGGGGCGGTGACTCCTGGTGCTCCCTCCACCGGGACCTCCAGGACCACATTCATGTGTGGGACCGGGAGGCCTCGGCCGCTGGGCGTCGTCAGGGCACCGCCGTGATATGGATGTCAGGCAACGACATCTACAATAAGTTCTCGGGGCTGTCCAGCTACTCCGACGACAAGCTGGCCACACTGGCGGATCTCGCCCGGGAGGTCACCGAGACTCTCCTGGGCATCGCGGAGAAGGTGGTCGTGCTGGGGCCGCTTCCGCGTCCCAGCGGCGAGGTGAGCGGCGCACGGTGGGAGCACACCTCCGCCTTCCACCTGGAGCGCCGCCTCCTGCACCAACTCCCGAAGAAGGCATACTTCGTGCCGCTGGGGCGCCAGCTCGCGAAGATGTGGAAGGGGCGCCACTCGTGTTTCGACGGGTGTGCCCACTGGTACGCCCCGGACGGCGTCCACATGTCTGCCGAGGGGTACGCCAGGCTGGCGGACGCGGTCCCCGTCTGGCTGACGTTGGGCGCAGCTGCTGAGCTGTGATGTCGCCGCGATGTCACGAGTGATGCGCGAGTGCGAAAATAGTGATGCGATGCAGAAGTGTTTTTTTGTTTAACTTTGTCAGTGATTTGCCCATGCATTTAAAATGTGCCGTAGCACCGCACATTTTGGTGGGGAGTTATGTTAAGTTTGCATACATAATTCGTGTTACGTGACCGGTAGCCGCGTGTGCCGCCGCCCCGGCCGGCGAGCCGTGCGGGACAGCCTATCTGCGGGCGCGGGGCTGGCGCGGCGCCGTGTTGCGCGCTGATTGGCGGCCGGCCAGCCGGGCGCCTATGACGTGATCCACAGTGACCTCGGGTCTGCACTGGAGGAGCGGGTTACTCGGGACTCAGCCACTGTCTGGACCGGGTCGGTCGCAAGTTGTTACAGATTAGAGATTTGCCTTGTCTGGCTTCTCCATCTGGAACACTTGTGGCCACTGAGTGACGCACCAGACCAAACTTGAAGGAAACTGACTTGTTGGTCTTTTCCGGAAAGAGGTGCTCACCAGAGAAATTAACGAACTTAACCTTTTTTGACGCCCAAATTCAGATCGGGGAGCATTGTTGATTCAGACCACGAATGCGCATATGTCCATGCCATTTGCGCTGCATCAACGGTGCACCCACTCCCGATTTATACGTATATATTGAGCTGTGCACTCGTCACGTTTCAGGGCGGAGCTTGAAGGGGGTATAACCTGAGCGTCTCTCGGGATTACTCGACATTGGATTTCTGTTAATCGACGATTTATGTAAACTCGCTGCATAGCTGATTGTTTCAGCTGCTCCGCCGAGCTGTTTGGTTGCCGAGTTGTGCGAACACAATACAGCCCTGACCTGACAAAATACTTGTACTTTTCTACCGGCGCAACTGAACGGACGGATTCTTAACAGGTCTGGGTCCTGCTTGATTTTACATACGTAAATGAGGGCGAGGCGCTTCCGTCTCAGATCTAGTGGAGTTTCCTCTGCATCCACAAGAAGGCTGGCTCTGCGTGAGGTCCGGAAAGCGCCAGTGGCTAATCGCACACACGCATGGTGTACGCTATCGAGGGATTGCTTCGTGCTGTTCAGCGCTCCGTCGTACACAATGGATGCGTAGTCTAACACGGATCTGACTAGAGCATGATACAGTCGTAAAAGCGTGGTCCTGTCAGCACCGTAAGACATGCGGGAAGTTACCTTCAGAATGTTCATACGCTGTGTGCATTTGTCCTTCAGTTGCGCGATATGGGGAACGTATGACAAGCGTCTGTCAAAGGTGACCCCAAGGAACTTCGCCTGATCCTTCACGGGGATACGTTGTCCGTAGAGGCGCAGAACAATGTCCGGACAATATCGCGTACGCCGGCAGAAGTGAAGACAAACAGACTTCCCCGTCGAGAACTTGAAGCCATTTAAAAGACTCCACCTGGCCAGACCGTCGATGCATATCTGCAGCTGCCTCTGAGCCGACACGGAAGTGGACGTCGACACCCAAATGGCGAAATCATCGACAAAAAGCGAGCGGTGGACTGTTGGTGGAAGAGAGTTGCAAACATCATTGATAAGAACTCCGAACATAGTCACACTTAAAACACTCCCCTGTGGAACTCCACTTCCCTGTGTAAAACTGTCGGATAACGATGTGCCCACTCTCACTCGAAAAGTACGTTCTTTGATGAAATTTGCAACTAAATGTCCCATGTGACCTCGGACTCCGGCGCCACGTAGCTTACGTAGAATCGCATGGCGCCATGCGGTATCATAAGCCTTTTCAATGTCAAATAGCACGGCAAATGTGTGCTGCTTGCACGCGAATGACCGGCGAACCGCCGTGTCCATGGATACCAAGTGATCTGTGGTGCATCTGTTCTTCCTAAACCCGCACTGAGCGCTGGAGAAGAAACCGATGCTCTCTAGGTACCACACCAACCTACGGTTTACTATGGTTTCCAAAAGCTTACATAGGCATGAGGTGAGTGCAATGGGTCTATAATGTAAAGGATCACCTCCGTCTTTGCCTTGTTTTAAAATTGGCACGACAATTGCCTCTCTCCATTTAGCCGGGAACTCGTGAGAGGTCCAGACGTGGTTATAAAACGCCAGCAAGGCGTGAAGTGATCGTGTGCTGAGCTTCTGGAGCATGTCATTAGGTATCGAATCAGGTCCAGCAGCTGTGCTCCTCAGACGTCCTATGGCCCTTTCAAGCTCGTCAAAAGTAAGAAGGTCATTAAAAGCCGGCGAGTCCGAGCATGAAAAGTCGATGGGTGATAACTCGCTCGCTCGCTTATGCCGGATGAAAGTCGGGTGAGTGGTGCCCAGCTTCCAGCGTTCGGCCCACTTCTCTCCTATGACGTTGGCTACTTCCAAGGGGTTGGAAATAGTGATGCTATTCGGCAGAATGAGAATTGGTGATTGCAATGGGGTGCCGCGACCAGAAATCCGATGCATGCGCCGCCAGACAGAGCCCAGGGGGGTGAACCGATTAATTGTGCTGATGTAAGTAGTCCAGGAAATGCGCTTGGCTTCTCGGACTGTTCTTCGCGCGAAAGCTCTCGCTTTGCGGAAGTGTATCAGGTTCTGGGTTGTGGGGTGTCGTTCGAATGTTCTAAAATGACGTCGTCTTTCCCGGATCGCAAGGCGACATTCCTCGGACCACCATGGAACCGGGATGCGCTTCGGGAGAGGCGATGTCTTTGGGATGGACTTGGTTGCCGATACTATTATCGCAGCGCAGATCTGGTCGTTCATTGTGTCAGTCGATGAACCTGCAAAGTCAAAGTCTAAATTGCAGTCGGCTGCAAAACTCGTCCAGTCTGCCTTCCACAGATTCCACTGCGGTGTCCTCACCCCAGGGTGGGGTATGTCAGAGCACAGCCAGATGGGAAAGTGGTCACTACCACACGGTGTCATGTGGGTTCGCCACCGGAATCGATCGGCGACAGTTGCGGAACTGAGGGATAGATCTATCGCCGATGTTGATCCCGACGGCATAGTTATGTGTGTTGGGGAGCCGTTGTTCAGTAAGCATACATTGTTTCTGTGCATGATCTCCTCAAGGTGCCTGCCACGCCTATTGGTGCGAGAGCAGCCCCATACGGTGCTGTAAGAGTTGAAGTCGCCAAGGACGAGAAAGTTGTTCGGGAGCTGCCGTATTAAATCCTGGAGTGAATCCGCAGGCAGGCTTCCACCGGGAGGGATGTAAAGTGAAACTATTGTGACCTTGAAGCGTTTGAAGTCCACTGTCGCTGCAGAAGCCTGGAGGTCGGTGCGCAGACGGTAAGAGTGCGAGGGGACGCTATAATGGACCATAAGTGCGGTACCTCCGTGTGCTATCGTGGCAGAAGGGAGATCGTATCGATACGATTTGTAGTGGTGCAGGTTGCATGAGTTTTCAGCTCTGAGCTTCGTCTCCTGCAAGGCTATCACAGCTGGCGTCTTGGCCGCTGCCAATGCCTGGAGATCGGCGTGGTTGGCTCTGAAGCCACGCAAGTTCCACTGCAATACGGAAGTCATAGCTAAGAGGGAGAGATAAAAGGTTAAAACTTGACTAGACTTATACATTGTCATTGCTGTTGCTGTAAGAGGAGCGCCTCCCAGGGATTCTCTCTCTGGAGGCAGAGCTCTCAGGCCACCGACCAGATCTCTGCGCGGAGCGCGAGCGAACGGCTGCGTCACCTAGCCTCGACAGTTCCGACGGCGACTGAACTGGGGAAAAGAAACCCAGAGGGGACACTGAGCCGAATCGTCCACTGGTGGACGTTGGCGGTGGGGGCAGCGCGGGTGGACGCATCAGGGATGAGCTATCCCCTGACCAGCTTATCCGCTGTCTGCCACGGTCTTGGCTAGACGGTGTGGTGACAGGGCTTTCCTGGTGGTTTCCCGCCGTCGGCGTGACTGGTCTGTCCGGAGGTCCTATGTGGATCTGGAGCGTCGATCTGGCTACTTCTCCCGTGGCTCCTGATCCGTGTATTGGCACGGATGAGAGGACGTCAGCGTCTATAGCCTCCATTCCGGCGTCAGCAGACCGCCCCTGCGCAACGGAGATCGACGTCGAGTCGCGATCGGAAGCGACACGTGCGCGCTTGGTGGTTGTTGGTGTCTCCGGGGGATGGGAGGAGGCATCGCTCGTCTCGACTGACCGGGGGAGGGTCGGTCTCGACACAGGTGGTTGAGCGGGAGAGTCCTCCCGGGGCCGTTTACAAGATGGTTCAGTGGACATTCCTCCTGTGTCGCCTTCCTCGGCGGTGATGATATCCCCGGAGATATCTACCTCAAGTAGAGGAACAAGCTGCTCAGCAAACAGGTCCGTCTGTACATGCTTGGTTGCTGTGTTTTGGATGTTGCATTGGACACCAAAGTCTCTTGTTTGTGTGACTGTGGTTTTGAGCGACTGTGCGGGGCTGTTGTAACCGCTCAGGAGAGCAAAGAACTGCTGCAAAGATAGCTCCATGCAGTCCTTCATCCTTGTTTCTGGTGTAATGGTCACCGGCGGCGGGCATGGAGCAGGGGTCTCTGGTGGCTGGCGCTGCTCTCCCGTGAGGGCGTTTCGGTACGGGGTAGTTGTCGGAACAGTCTGCGACTGGTGTCCGGCAGACGGAATAGGGTTGCCCGAGTGTGGCGGCGCAGCTGCCCTCTTTGCGCTGCCAGTGACCCTGTCTTTTACTTTCTTTTTTTCCGCCTCGAGTCTGGGGCACTCCCGCGACCACACTTCGTGTTCGCCTCCACAGGTACACTTTGGCTTTGGGGCCTCGCACTTGGATGAGTTGTGGCCGAGTACCGAACATCGGGCACAGCGTTCCTTACCCTTACAGGAACTGGCCATGTGCCCGTATGCTTGGCATTTGTAGCATCGGACCGGGTTGGGTACGTATTGTCGCACGCGGACGGATCGCCAGGCGATGCGGACTCTCTCTGGGAGTTCCTCCTGGGAGAAAGACAGGACCAACGTGTCTGAGTTGACAGCGTTGCCGTTCTCTCTGCGCTGAAATCGGCGGACTTTCTGGACCCCTTGGTCCCGTAGCTCCTCCAGGATCTCCTCCTCCTCCACGTCACCCAGGTCCGGCACCGTTATCACACCCGTTGAAAAACCCTTGGTCGGGTGGGGGCGGGCTGTGATCGGAATCGTTCTGGTACCATTCTTTGTTTGGATAGAAACGGTATCCGCGCTGAGCAACTTCCGTGTGCTCTCAGAAGTCTTCATCGCCACTTCCACCTTCCCGTCTGACCGTTTCACTACCCGTGTAGCTTCTCCAAACCGGGAGATGGCTCTGTGGAGATGAAAAGGGTTGAGCGTGTCTGACTGTGCACCCTCTCCGAAGCTGATCAACAAAAATCGAGAAACTGTATCTGGTCTGGTTCGAGCGGGAGGTAGGTGGTCCGTGTGGTCCGAAGAGAGCAGGGTGGGTTCGAGATTGGTATCCATGGAGAATTGCATTGGTCTCTGTCCAGTCCCAGCCGACGCTCCGCCACGGCGCCGCTACAAGGCCGAGGGCTGGGGACTGGGCTGTACGGGGCTCGACGACGCCCTCCCAGAGGGGAGAGAGAGACTCACCACCCCCGCCGTTTAGACGCCGCCTCCTCCCTTGACGCCTTAAGCCGGGACACCACCCGGTGCAGCGGCAAAGCCACCCCGCAGCCGCCAGACAAGTGCATGCACCCGCCCTGCGGCAGCGAGACAGCCAAGCCACGACCCGCGGCAGCAGCCCCGACGCGAAAGCTTCTCAGTGCAGCGCCTCACTGAGTGTCCCCGCCCTTCCGGAAATCCAGGCCAAAGAGGAGTGTTGCCACGCTACCACGACTAGCCCGCGCGGCAGGTGGCTCAGCCTCCAGGACCCCTTCATCCCAGGGTACGGGTCGACGCGCCCAGTCGCAGAAAAGCCTTGCCAATGTAAAAAGCCAGGCGTCCCCTGTCACATCATAGTTAATGCTAGGACAATATCCATGATAGACGCAAGAAGCCTGTTCAGGTCGGGCGACTAGCACCCGACCGTCAAACGCCTTCAACTTCAACGGGGACACCCAGTAAACTGAGTGGGGAGGGGGAGAGGTTCGGGACTTGTTACGGGGGTTGCAAAAATGGACTGGGACTGGGCCGGGGGGTGAGTGTGAGGGGGGATGGAGGGAGGGGTTGGCTGGGACCCGAGGGGGCGCTACTCCCCTTACACCGGCCGAAGCCGATGCCCCTGCGGGGTAACTATGCCTTGTCAAACCTGTCAATGAAGTGTCATGGTTGATGTGTGATAGTAATTGATCTGGTTGCAGCCGCCGGCGACGGCGAAGACGTCCTCAATGAGTCGGACACGACGGTGGTGGCCGACTATCGTCTGATACAGAACCCTGGTAAGTGATATTGTTGCACCATTGTCCTTGTTTATTTTTTATAACTTGCTGCAGTTACGTGTGAAACCTTTTCATAATGTTGTATGGCTAACGTGTAATGAAGTGTGTAATAGCTCAAATTGTTGTAGGCGGAGACGACGCCGCCGACGACGCCGCCGCCACCGCTGCCACCGCTGGCGACGACACCGCCGCCGCTGCCGCCACCAAAGTGGTCACGGCCGACGAGGGTGAGAGCGGCGACGGCTAGTAGTCTTCTTGTGATGCTTAACCATACTTGATGCGGTTGTGTCATTTGACGACATATGTCACTTGGATATCGAAATAGTTTGCCTATGTAACGTACATGGTATGCCATGGTAATGCACTGTCCGGCCGGTTTTTATTTTCGAATAGCCGATAAATGCTCTCAATGTACGCATATGAGTAGCGGCGTTTGATATTCCACGAAAACAGGACATTTAAGCTGCAATTTATAACGAAAATGCAATAAATACCCAGCATCGCCAGGCCGTCCTTTTTGACTGGCAACACCAGTCACTTGCTCGGCGCGGCTGGCCGACCGTGTCGGCCGCGGCGCCGGCCATCGGCCGAGTGGCGCTTTTGACTGCGCGGCCGAGAAAAATGCCGGCAGTGCCGGGTGTGAAATTTCCCATTCTGAGCGAAATATTGTAAGCGTTTAATACATCTACTTGATACGGTTGTGTCATTTGACGACATATGTCACTTGGATATCGAAATAGTTTGCCTATGTAACTGTAGTGTCGTGTGTCAGTGTGTGCGCCGTGTGCCTGCCCGGGACGGCTACTTCCCCTGTCGGTATGCGTGGCGGGCGGATGGGACCGGCCCGCCGCGCCGGCCGGCGCTCCGGCTCTATTGTCCGTTGGGCGGCGGGGAGGGCGACGCCGGCCGGGGGTGCGAAGGGGCCTGACCGGCCCGGCGGCGTTCCGGCTATTTGTGCGCCGGTCACCCCGGTGTGGGATGGCTCTGGTAGGAGAGAGACGTGTCAGGAGCGTCGCCGCGTGTGGTCGTGTCGCTTGGCAATACACGAGCTCACTACAAGCTATTTCGGCACGATGCCCAATTTTTTTTTTAGTATTTTTTGTAAGTATTTTTTTGGCTTGTTTTTACATCATAATTTAATTTACGTGTTAAATGATTCGAAACCTTCGGCAATGCAATGTACACATCACCTGCTATCTAACTATCCAAAAAAATCCCAAATAAAATGTATATGAAAATTGTGAAATTCCGGGACATTCCCGGAATTCGAAAACCGGGTAAAAAATAACGTGTTATGTTTTTGGACAATTTCTCGAAAACCTGACATTAGAAATTAAAAAAAAAGCAATCACCGTGAGAATAGATACCATGCGCACCTTACCTGAAAATGTTGTTTTCAGCACAATGGTGAGTTTTGAAAAATCTACAGAGTTATCCTTAAGTAGCAAATGGCCTGCACGGCCGGTCTGTCGTGCGAAGGGGCCTGACCGGCCCGGCGGCGTTCCGGCTATTTGTGCGCCGGTCACCCCGGTGTGGGATGGCTCTGGTAGGAGAGAGACGTGTCAGGAGCGTCGCCGCGTGTGGTCGTGTCGCTTGGCAATACACGAGCTCACTACAAGCTATTTCGGCACGATGCCCAAATCGAGAGCGACCGCGAGCAGTGCAAGTGGTGTGACGCCTGCGATGGCCCAGTCCGGTGTGACCAGACACGTGAGCTTCGACTCTCGGTTAATTCCAGAGTTCGATGGGGACAAGGACATTGTGGAGTGGTACACTCGCGCCGAGGTGCTGTGCAAGCACCATGGAGTGGACCTGGCCAGTGTGTTGCCTGCACGGCTCACCGGCGGCGCACACACTGACACACGACACTACAGTAACGTACATGGTATGCCATGGTAATGCACTGTCCGGCCGGTTTTTATTTTCGAATAGCCGATAAATGCTCTCAATGTACGCATATGAGTAGCGGCGTTTGATATTCCACGAAAACAGGACATTTAAGCTGCAATTTATAACGAAAATGCAATAAATACCCAGCATCGCCAGGCCGTCCTTTTTGACTGGCGACACCAGTCACTTGCTCGGCGCGGCTGGCCGACCGTGTCGGCCGCGGCGCCGGCCATCGGCCGAGTAGCGCTTTTGACTGGTTGGCCTAGTTGGGCGGCCGAGACAAATGCCGGCAGTGCCGGGTGTGAAATTTCCCATTCTGAGCGAAATATTGTAGGCGTTTAATACATCTACTTGATACGGTTGTGTCATTTGACGACATATGTCACTTGGATATCGAAATAGGTTGCCTATGTAACGTACATGGTATGCCATGGTAATGATAAGTGTCAACCTGTCTGTTTACAGCAATGGACAACTGGCAAAGGCCCGATAGTGGTCTTATCGACCCGATAGTGGTCTTGAGACGGCTTCCGCCTGAGGTGGTTGGTACGTTAACACAGTATTATATATGCATTACTATTGTGTACAAAACGGTTGTGATAGACTGATGTTGCTGTTGTAATATTTTGTGTGTGTGTATATAATAATAAATGAAACTGCATGAATTGTATGAATGTGCATGAACTCAGAGGCGCAGGAACCTTGGGTGCGGTTCCTTTGAACGAGTGTCTGTGGCACGCCAACTTTGCCCGATATGTTGATATTTGATGGCGTGATATTAATTTGCTATAATGCAGAATGATAATGCATGCAATATGTGACAGTGTGTGCAGCCCATTTTGCCAGAAGCGCGGAGTCGTGTTGACGGTTTCGAGGTTGAGTTCTCCAGAAACAAACTTAAAAATAGTAACCGTATCCCTGATGAAATGTAAATCATGTTTATGCTATGTTAATTAACATCACTTATGTCCCCAAAACACAGCAGCTGCTGCTACCCAGCCCTCCGTCGCCACCCGAGCCGCCGCCCGGCCCACCGCCCGGCCCACCGCCCGGCCCGCCGCCACCGCCCGGCGTACCGCCCGGCCCGCCGCCACCGCCCGGCCTACCGCTCGGTCCGCCGCCACCGCCCGTACCGGACTGGTCGATGGCGCTGGACGCCAGACGGCGAGAAGCCGTCTGGCCGCCGCCGCCGCCGCCGCTGCAGAAGCGGCAGCCACCGCCCGCATGCGGACGAGCCGCAACAGCCGGCGTGCCGCCGCGGCCCCACCGGCGGCCAAGAAACGGCGTCCCTGTCTGGGTAAGTGATGTTGTTGATTATTGATTGTTTTCGGTATTGGTGTACTTGCTGTAACTATGCCTTGTCAAACCTGTCAATGAAGTGTCATGGTTGATGTGTGATAGTAATTGATCTGGTTGCAGCCGCCGGCGACGGCGAAGACGTCCTCAATGAGTCGGACACGACGGTGGTGGCCGACTATCGTCTGATACAGAACCCTGGTAAGTGATATTGTTGCACCATTGTCCTTGTTTATTTTTTATAACTTGCTGCAGTTACGTGTGAAACCTTTTCATAATGTTGTATGGCTAACGTGTAATGAAGTGTGTAATAGCTCAAATTGTTGTAGGCGGAGACGACGCCGCCGACGACGCCGCCGACGACGCCGCCGCAGCGGACGCCGTCGCCACCGCTGCCACCGCTGGCGACGACACCGCCGCCGCTGCCGCCACCAAAGTGGTCACGGCCGACGAGGGTGAGAGCGGCGACGGCTAGTAGTCTTCTTGTGATGCTTAACCAGTGTTTGTGTATGTACTGTTGTTTGACTGAACATGCATGCTTGCTGTATTCCAAACTATACTTGACTTGTGCTATCATGTAGTGTGTAATAGCTCAAATTGTTGTAGGCGGAGACGACGCCGCCGACGACGCCGCCGACGACACCGCCGCAGCGGACGCCGCCGCCACCGCCGCCACCGAAGTGGTCACGGCCGACGAGGGTGAGAGCGGCGACGGCTAGTAGTCTTCTTGTGATGCTTATCCAGTGTCTGTGTATGTACTGTTGTTTGACTGAACATGCATGCTTGCTGTATTCCAAACTATAGTTGACTTGTGCTGTCATGTAGTGTGTAATAGCTCAAATTGTTGTAGGCGGAGACGACGCCGCCGACGACGCCGCCGCAGCGGACGCCGCCGCCACCGCCGCCACCGCTGGCGACGACACCGCCGCCGCTGCCGCCACCAAAGTGGTCACGGCCGACGAGGGTGAGAGCGGCGACGGCTAGTAGTCTTCTTGTGATGCTTAACCAGTGTATGTGTATGTACTGTTGTTTGACTGAACATGCATGCTTGCTGTATTCCAAACTATACTTGACTTGTGCTATCATGTAGTGTGTAATAGCTCAAATTGTTGTAGGCGGAGACGACGCCGCCGACGACGCCGCCGCAGCGGACGCCGCCGCCACCGCCGCCACCGAAGTGGTCACGGCCGACGAGGGTGAGAGCGGCGACGGCTAGTAGTCTTCTTGTGATGCTTAACCAGTGTATGTGTATGTACTGTTGTTTGACTGAACATGCATGCTTCATGTGTTCCAAGCCTGCTACCTTGTGATGTAATGTAACGTGTAATAACTCGAATTGTTGTAGCCGGAGGGAACACCGCCGCCACCGCCGTCCCAGCGGACGCCGCCACCGAGGACGCCGCCGCAGCGGACGCCGCCGCCACCGCCACCACCGCTGGCGACGACACCGCCGCCGCTGCCGACACCGCCGAGGACGCCGCCGCTGCCGGAGACGGCACCCAGACACCGCCCCGAAAGAGGCGGCATCGCGCAATACATCTGAGCAACTGTGCGTTGTTGGAGGTTCAGGGCCCTTTTTTGTTCTAGCATGTGTTTCTGTACTTTTGTCAGTTGTTGCTCGTCAGGTTTGGTTTTCTATTGGTTTTGCAAATAAAAATGTCCCGATGTTCTGTTCTGCCAGTCATATCAACAGAATTTGTTTGTATTCTGCGTGCAATGACAAAACGCTGTGTGGGAAGTTGCCTTGCGGTATCAATGTGTGTTTGTGATGTCAATGACATGAATATTTCTGAAACATTTCTGTTTACAGCCAGCACCAGCTCGGAGGAAACGTTTGTTTCCCCAAGTCCTCCCTTGAATTGCGGTTAGTAGCTTCTTCTGCTGCTTCTCCATGTCTCTCTCTCTCTCTCTCTCTCTCTCTCTCTCTCTCTCTCTCTCTCTCTCTCTCTCTCTCTCTCTGTGTGTGTGTGTGTGTGTGTGTGTGTGTGTGTGTGTGTGTGTGTGTGTGTGTGTGTGTGTGTGTGTGTGTGTGTGTGTGTGTGTGTGTGTGTGTGTGTGTGTGTGTGTGTGTGTGTGTGTGTGTGTGTGTGTGTGTGTGTGTGTGTGTGTGTGTGTGTGTGTGTGTGTGTGTGTGTGTGTGTGTGTGTGTGTGTGTGTGTGTGTGTGTGTGTGTGTGTGTGTGTGTGTGTGTGTGTGTGTGTGTGTGTGTGTGTGTGTGTGTGTGTGTGTGTGTGTGTGTGTGTGTGTGTGTGTGTGTGTGTGTGTGTGTGTGTGTGTGTGTGTGTGTGTGTGTGTGTGTGTGTGTGTGTGTGTGTGTGTGTGTGTGTGTGTGTGTGTGTGTGTGTGTGTGTGTGTGTGTGTGTGTGTGTGTGTGTGTGTGTGTGTGTGTGTGTGTGTGTGTGTGTGTGTGTGTGTGTGTGTGTGTGTGTGTGTGTGTGTGTGTGTGTGTGTGTGTGTGTGTGTGTGTGTGTGTGTGTGTGTGTGTGTGTGTGTGTGTGTGTGTGTGTGTGTGTGTGTGTGTGTGTGTGTGTGTGTGTGTGTGTGTGTGTGTGTGTGTGTGTGTGTGTGTGTGTGTGTGTGTGTGTGTGTGTGTGTGTGTGTGTGTGTGTGTGTGTGTGTGTGTGTGTGTGTGTGTGTGTGTGTGTGTGTGTGTGTGTGTGTGTGTGTGTGTGTGTGTGTGTGTGTGTGTGTGTGTGTGTGTGTGTGTGTGTGTGTGTGTGTGTGTGTGTGTGCTGTTGTTTGACTGAACATGCATTATTGATGTATTCCAAGCTATAGTTGACTTATCCTTTCTCCACCAGACTTTCCCTTCCTCATGGATGAAAATGCCCGGTGGCAGCAGCAAATTGAGGCCGCCGCCGCCGCTGCCGACGCCGACCCCATGGCATACGGTTAGCAGTCTTCTTCTGTTGCTTCTTCAGTGTCTGTGTATGAACTGTTGTTTGACTGAATGACTGAACATGCATGCTTCATGTGTTCTAAGCCTGCTACCTTGTGATGTAATGTAACGTGTAATAACTCGAATTGTTGTAGCCGGAGGGAACACCGCCGCCACCGCCGTCCCAGCGGACGCCGCCGCCGTGGGTGCCGCCGCAGCGGACGATGCGTCCGACTGGGGATCTGGTGGGGAGAGCTGCTGTGAGGAGGAGGACCTGGAGCCCATGACCTACGGTTAGTATTCTTCTGATGCTTGTCCAGTGTATGTATGTCCAGTTTATGTATGTATGTATGTAATGTTGTTTCAATGAACATGTATGCTTCATGTATTTCAAGCCATAGTTGACTAGTCCTTTCTCCACCAGAGGGGCCTCTCCTCACAGCGGCGTCTGGCGACGGCGACGCCGACTCCGACTCAGGCGACGACCCGGATTGGTTGCCGGGCTCGGAGCCGGAGCCCGTCCAGCCGGAGCCGGAGCCCGTCCAGCCGGAGCCGGAGCCAGAGCCCGGCCAGCCGGAGCCGGAGCCCCGCCAGCCGGAGCTGCCGGACGCCCGCCCTGCACCTCGCCGGCAGGCTGGCGCGCGAGGTTAGTATTGCGGCGTGCAGTGCACTGTCATCAACATGTTTATTGTTTTATAACATATTTGTATGGTACACATCAGGTAGAGTTGGCGCAAAAGCTGTGGAACTTGACTCTAGGCGCCAACTCTAACACATATCATCAGGTACCTAATAACTCGACCGCCGCCGTATCACCGGTCATCGCGTGCAGCAGATCATACACCGCGCGCCCCGCCGGAAGAGCGGACCCACCAGAGCCTGCACAGGACTACGATTTAATAAACACGAGTGAATCTGTGAGAGTTTTGCAAGTAGTTTGGAAGTGACGGGCTACCGCGCGGCCGCCGCCGCTACTGATATTCGTACCGTGCAACAGGATTTGTGATTGGATGGATCTGGACTCCTGCGTGAAGTTGTAGTGTAGACTATGGGATATGTCGCAAATCAATTCGTTTCTATGACACGTGTATATCGGGCATGAGAAGATACAGTGTGTTGTGTTTTCTTGTGGGTGCCCGCAGGGACATACTGGGGAGTCTGACTTTTGAATTATGAACATGTGTGCGTTTAGTTGGAACATATCAGTTCTCAATCTGGTGTGAAGAATGTTGCTTGCTTTGGTTCCATGTGAATAATATAAGGGGGCTTGGGTATACCTAACAGCTGTGTGATCTGTGGAGACATTTGCTCGGACTGGTTTGTCGTTTCTCTCGCTGCGTATTTATACCTGTGTCTTGCTCTGTTACAGGTGGCCGGCAGCCGGAGCGGCCGGACGCCCGCCCTGCACCTCGCCGGCAGGCTGGCGCGCAAGGTTAGTATTGCGGCGTGCAGTTCACTGTACATTGACGCTGTTTTTACTGACACTTTTCCATACTTCGCCAGCCACGCGTGACCGGATATTGCCGTTCTGATTCACTGTTGAATCACTGTTGAAGCCGTGGAGACATTGGCTCGGAGTGGTTTGTCGTTTCTCTCGTTGTGTATTTATACCTGTGCCTTGCTCTGTTACAGGGGGCCGGGCTCAAGCGCGCCCTTCGGCTTGCCGCCGCCGAGGCGGTGACGAGGCCCGCGCGCGGCACGCCTGCACGCTGGGGGAGTGTGCCGGTCAGAATTATTATAATCTGACGCGGCACATCCGTCACTGCCACCCAGCGGTATGTGGTCATTTCACAGGGAATTGGTAGTGTGTGTGTGTGTGTGTGTGTGTGTGTGTGTGTGTGTGTGTGTGTGTGTGTGTGTGTGTGTGTGTGTGTGTGTGTGTGTGTGTGTGTGTGTGTGTGTGTGTGTGTGTGTGTGTGTGTGTGTGTGTGTGTGTGTGTGTGTGTGTGTGTGTGTGTGTGTGTGTGTGTGTGTGTGTGTGTGTGTGTGTGTGTGTGTGTGTGTGTGTGTGTGTGTGTGTGTGTGTGTGTGTGTGTGTGTGTGTGTGTGTGTGTGTGTGTGTGTGTGTGTGTGTGTGTGTGTGTGTGTGTGTGTGTGTGTGTGTGTGTGTGTGTGTGTGTGTGTGTGTGTGTGTGTGTGTGTGTGTGTGTGTGTGTGTGTGTGTGTGTGTGTGTGTGTGTGTGTGTGTGTGTGTGTGTGTGTGTGTGTGTGTGTGTGTGTGTGTGTGTGTGTGTGTGTGTGTGTGTGTGTGTGTGTGTGTGTGTGTGTGTGTGTGTGTGTGTGTGTGTGTGTGTGTGTGTGTGTGTGTGTGTGTGTGTGTGTGTGTGTGTGTGTGTGTGTGTGTGTGTGTGTGTGTGTGTGTGTGTGTGTGTGTGTGTGTGTGTGTGTGTGTGTGTGTGTGTGTGTGTGTGTGTGTGTGTGTGTGTGTGTGTGTGTGTGTGTGTGTGTGTGTGTGTGTGTGTGTGTGTGTGTGTGTGTGTGTGTGTGTGTGTGTGTGTGTGTGTGTGTGTGTGTGTGTGTGTGTGTGTGTGTGTGTGTGTGTGTGTGTGTGTGTGTGTGTGTGTGTGTGTGTGTGTGTGTGTGTGTGTGTGTGTGTGTGTGTGTGTGTGTGTGTGTGTGTGTGTGTGTGTGTGTGTGTGTGTGTGTGTGTGTGTGTGTGTGTGTGTGTGTGTGTGTGTGTGTGTGTGTGTGTGTGTGTGTGTGTGTGTGTGTGTGTGTGTGTGTGTGTGTGTGTGTGTGTGTGTGTGTGTGTGTGTGTGTGTGTGTGTGTGTGTGTGTGTGTGTGTGTGTGTGTGTGTGTGTGTGTGTGTGTGTGTGTGTGTGTGTGTGTGTGTGTGTGTGTGTGTGTGTGTGTGTGTGTGTGTGTGTGTGTGTGTGTGTGTGTGTGTGTGTGTGTGTGTGTGTGTGTGTGTGTGTGTGTGTGTGTGTGTGTGTGTGTGTGTGTGTGTGTGTGTGTGTGTGTGTGTGTTTGCTTGTGTCTCACGGCATTTCAGCCGCAACAGATGTACGGCATTCCCACAGCAATGATGACAGCATGATGGCCGCGCTTTTGGTGACAGTCACCGTTCAGTTTAGCAGTGATTGCCTGATGTTTAACCAGAATGTGCATTCAGACGTACTATGACAGTGGTATGTTGCATTTCTCAGTTTGCCAGCGAGGCAGCCGCCCGCGCCACCGCGATGCGGCGGCAGCAACGCGCCCCCCGCTCCGCCCAGGCCCGTGCCAAGTGGAGGTGTCCGTTTGGCAGGGGCGGGCAAGACCAGTGCCCCGCCGTGGTCACCAACCTGCCGAGGCACCTCCACTTACACTACGTGGAGGGGTCGCTGGAAGTAAGTAATGACTGCTGCAGCCGCGTTTGCAATGTTGTTGTTGTTGCTGCTGCTGTTGCTGTTGTGTAGTGCACCTTCTAATACCTTCTAATACCAATCGGTCTTTTCCGGCAGTTCCGGATGGCGTGGAGCAGCGCCGAGCGCGTCGCGCCGGCGGCGCAGCCCAGCCGTCCCGTCGGCCTGGAGGCCATGATGGAGGACTGGGCCGACTTTCTCCGGAGCCTCCGCGGCGGACAGCTGCCGCCGGCGCGAGTGACGCGCAACGTGAAGGCGGTAAGTTGCCCTTGTGATGCTGCCCTTGACGAATTGCTGTCGCTGAGTCTCGCCGATACCCACCGTGTCTGACCGAGCTGTCTGATGTTGGCAGGTGCGCGTTCTGGTCCGCGCCATCCTTGAGGGTGCGGAGGAGGACGCCTGCACCATCGGCGGACTCCTGGAGGCCATGTTTACGGCCTCCACCACCTTCGACAGGCCCGGGGGTGGCTGGAGGAGCAGCAGCGCCGCCGTCAGCGTACCGCAGACACGCTGAAGAAGGAGCTGCGGGCGCTTGCCAGCTACCTGCGGTACCTGACGGTGGAGAGCCACCGCCTGGGCCTGGGAGATTTCAGCCGCAAATTCAAGGTACGTTTTTGTGTTGTTACCAGAAATGGTGGCTTTACCTTTGTGTATGCTGCGAATAAGTGTTGATGTCGCACCTGCTGATATCATGTCTTGTTTTTCTATACAAGTATGACGCGCTGTTATTGTGTCACAAAATGTTTACCGTACATTGTCGACATTCTGCGTAATGGACACAGTCTGAAGAAATGTGCGCCAACACCCTACTATGTGTATATGGACAGATAATGGCAATGCAAAAGGAACGAAAAGTTTCAAACCGTTATGTAATTGTCGAATGATTCTTCTATTTGGTCGTTTTCAGCCGATCCAGCACGTCGTCCGCGGCTGGTGCGACGCATTGTCGCGGCAGCCCTGGGAGGTCCGCCGCCACCACGCCCGGCAGGCGTCCTTGGTGGTGCCGCTGGCATACGCCCAGCAGTTCATGGACGTTAGTACATCACTGCTGCGCTGCGTTGTGTCGTCCATCTGATTTGACGTATGACTTTGTCATCACACCATTGTATATGTTGCAATGTTCCTATCACTGTATTCTGTTGTCAGTCAGATGTGTTGTATCACAATTCACAGGTACATACGTTAAATCAGGTGGTCACTCTGAAATGGTGTTCTCTGTTACAGTCACAGCTGGTCCGTGACATACTGGCGGCACCACCAGCGCCGGGCGAGGTGGTCCTCCCAGGTGCTGCCAGAGAAACGCGCGACGTCCTGCTGACCTGGATGCTGGTGGCGTGTGCTGGACGGCCCAGTCACGTCACCGGAATCCAGGTAGCCGACGTCATGGCGGCACGGGTGAGTTTATACGTCATCTGCCCTCACCCGACTGTTGAGCTTGGATGTCACTGTTGCTGTTTCGTTGATGATACATGGATACGCTTGATTGTACCGTCATTATATTTTCTTCCAGCTGGTGGACCTCCAGGGGGCAGAAGGGGATAAATACCTTGTCCCGGTCTTCGACCACAAGACCCGGACCTCCTGCCACCTGGAGGTGGCCACCACGCCAGCGGTCTGGCGGCGGTTGCTCGCCTTTGTGGAGGTGGAGCGGCAGGCCCTGCTCTCGGCGGCGGCCGCCGAGAGCCAGACGGTGAGCACGGGTCTGCATACGGTCTTGTGTACTAACAGTCACATGTGCCCTGTATCGACGATAACTGCTATCCATTACTTCTTGCATGAGATCCGATATCCACGACATCAACCTCTGTATCCTGACCTGTTCATGCCCGTTTCGTCCTTACAAAATCACAGCTGTTCCCGACCGCCAACGGCACAAAGCTTGACGCAAGCAACGTCGGCAAGGTGGTGGCGGACGTGTGGCGGCGGGCGCTGCCAGACGACGCCGTGCCGCGGCTTACGTCGCGCGGCCTCCGGTACGGCGCCGTTATGAGTACGGCGGAGCTGGAGCCGGAGGCGCAGGAGTAAGTATACCTTATCAGTTTCTGCCACAGTGCATTAAGTATTTCTAGAAAGACACCCATGGCCGTTGATTGTTTGTTTGTGTTACTACTGTTCCTGTTGATGTCATCCCCATTGATGTATAGACTGCATTAATGAATCAGTCAGATCAGATCAGTCAGTCATTTAAGTCAGATATGTATCAAATTAATTTCGCACAATACAAATGTATTTGCAAAACAGTAGGCAACTGTCATCTTTAGCATGTTCCGCCTCATTTGCACGTGTTTACCATGATCAAGTCAGATATGTATCAAATTGATTTCGCACAATACAAATGTATTTGCAAAACAGTAGGCAACTGTCATCTTTAGCATGTTCCGTCTCATTTGCACGTGTTTACCATGATCAAATCGTGTCATGTGCTCCTACAGAAGCTAGAGAGCTGACTGATGTCGGCAATGTTTGTTTGTTACAGAGACGTGGCCGCAATGATGGCCCACTCGGCGGCCGTGGCGCGTCGTGTTTACGACGTGCACGGCACGACGGCGGCCAACAAACGCCTATCTGGCATGGCCAGTATGGGGCGCCAGATGGCGCAACTGACAGCCACCGCCGCCACCGGTCGACCCGCCGCCGGCGCCTCCGCCACCACCACCGTCACCGCCACCGCCGCCGCCACCGCCACCGCCGCTGCCGCTGCCGCCGCCGCCGCCGCCGACGCCTCCGCCGCCGTCGACGCCGCCGCCGATCTCCCCACCGCTTTTGGCGAGTGGCAGCGCGATGACGACGAGACGACGCACGTCTCGTCGTCATCGGCCGCTTTTGTCGGCCAACTGCTGCCACTCGGTGAGTTGTACATGAAGTATGCATCAACATAATAGTGTCACTTTGTATAATGTCTTGTAACCAGCTGGACAACGGTCTGTCGGTGAACGCATATTCATGTTATCGCAGCAACGGGTCATGGCTTCTTGATACGTAGCCAACAATGAGTCGCTAATTTGTTCCTACCCTCTATTTCAGCCATGCCTGCCTGTTTGCCGCCGGCGATGCCCGCCGCCGCCGGACCTTCCGCTCGGCCTGGACCCTCCGCCCTGCCCGCCGCCGCCGGACCCTCCGCCCGGCCCGCCGCCGCCGCCGGACCCTCCGCTCGGCCCGGCCCGCCGCCGCCGCCGGACCCTCCGCTCGGCCCGGACCCTCCGCCCGGCCCGCCGCCACCGCCGGAGCCTCCTCCGCTGAACAGCTAGCCGCCGCCGACCAGCCAACCGCCGCCAAGGTCCGCTGGTCGCCGGCAGCTACCCAATTTTTAATCGTAAATGCCTCGGATGCCATTAAAGGACAGTTTGAGTTCTCAACCCGTCGTTTAATGGCATCCGAGGGCGCCGCTCAAGCCCTATCAGGGCTAACCACCAAACAGGTATACGATAAGGTAAAATACCTTCGCAAATGTTTAAAAAAGGGCAGCTAGCCGTGGAATGAGGCCGCCGGTGACCTTCGTGGCCTTGGCACGACGACGGCGGCCAACAAACGCCTCCGCCTCCGCCACCGCCGCCGCCACCACCGCCACCGCCGCTTGACTGGCGACACCAGTCACTTGCTCGGCGCGGCTGGCCGACCGTGTCGGCCGCGGCGCCGGCCATCGGCCGAGTAGCGCTTTTGACTGGTTGGCCTAGTTGGGCGGCCGAGACAAATGCCGGCAGTGCCGGGTGTGAAATTTCCCATTCTGAGCGAAATATTGTAAGCGTTTAATACATCTACTTGATACGGTTGTGTCATTTGACGACATATGTCACTTGGATATCGAAATAGGTTGCCTATGTAACGTGCATGGTATGCCATGGTAATGCACTGTCCGGCCGGTTTTTATTTTCGAATAGCCGATAAATGCTCCCAATGTACGGCGTGGCGGCGTGTGAGTGGCGGCGTGTGATATTCCACGAAAACAGGACATTTAAGCTGTAATTTATAACGAAAATGCAATAAATACCCAGCATCGCCAGGCCGTCCTTTTTGACTGGCGACACCAGTCACTAGCTCGGCGCGGCTGGCCGACCGTGTCGGCCGCGGCGCCGGCCATCGGCCGAGTGGCGCTTTTGACTGGTCGGCCTTGTTGGGCGGCCGAGAAAAATGCCGGCAGTGCCGGGTGTGAAATTTCCCATTCTGAGCGAAATATTGTAAGCGTTTAATACATCTACTTGATACGGTTGTGTAATTTGACGACATATGTCACTTGGATATCGAAATAGGTTGCCCATGGTAAATAGGTACAACGTATGCCATGGTAATGCACTGTCCGGCCGGTTTTTATTTTTGAATAGCCGATAAATGCTCCCAATGTACGCATATGAGTGGCGGCGTGTGATATTCCACGAAAACAGGACATTTAAGCTGTAATTTATAACGAAAATGCAATAAATACCCAGCATCGCCAGGCCGTCCTTTTTGACTGGCGACACCAGTCACTAGCTCGGCGCAGCTGGCCGACCGTGTCGGCCGCGGCGTCGGCCATTGGCCGAGTGGCGCTTTTGACTGGGCGGCCGAGAAAAATGCCGGCAGTGCCGGGTGTGAAATTTCCCATTCTGAGCGAAATATTGTAAGCGTTTAATACATCTACTTGATACGGTTGTGTCATTTGACGACATATGTCACTTAGATATCGAAATAGGTTGCCTATGTAATATGCCATGGTAATGCACTGTCCGGCCGGTTTTTATTTTCGAATAGCCGATAAATGCTCCCAATGTACGCATATGAGTGGCGGCGTGTGATATTCCACGAAAACAGGACATTTAAGCTGTAATTTATAACGAAAATGCAATAAATACCCAGCATCGCCAGGCCGTCCTTTTTGACTGGCGACACCAGTCACTAGCTCGGCGCGGCTGGCCGACCGTGTCGGCCGCGGCGCCGGCCATCGGCCGAGTGGCGCTTTTGACTGGTCGGCCTAGTTGGGCGGCCGAGAAAAATGCCGGCAGTACCGGGTGTGAAATTTCCCATTCTGAGCGAAATATTGTAAGCGTTTAATACATCTACTTGATATGGTTGTGTAATTTGACGACATATGTCACTTGGATATCGAAATAGGTTGCCCATGGTAAATAGGTACAACGTATGCCATGGTAATGCACTGTCCGGCCGGTTTTTATTTTTGAATAGCCGATAAATGCTCCCAATGTACGCATATGAGTGGCGGCGTGTGATATTCCACGAAAACAGGACATTTAAGCTGTAATTTATAACGAAAATGCAATAAATACCCAGCATCGCCAGGCCGTCCTTTTTGACTGGCGACACCAGTCACTAGCTCGGCGCAGCTGGCCGACCGTGTCGGCCGCGGCGTCGGCCATTGGCCGAGTGGCGCTTTTGACTGGGCGGCCGAGAAAAATGCCGGCAGTGCCGGGTGTGAAATTTCCCATTCTGAGCGAAATATTGTAAGCGTTTAATACATCTACTTGATACGGTTGTGTCATTTGACGACATATGTCACTTAGATATCGAAATAGGTTGCCTATGTAATATGCCATGGTAATGCACTGTCCGGCCGGTTTTTATTTTCGAATAGCCGATAAATGCTCCCAATGTACGCATATGAGTGGCGGCGTGTGATATTCCACGAAAACAGGACATTTAAGCTGTAATTTATAACGAAAATGCAATAAATACCCAGCATCGCCAGGCCGTCCTTTTTGACTGGCGACACCAGTCACTAGCTCGGCGCGGCTGGCCGACCGTGTCGGCCGCGGCGCCGGCCATCGGCCGAGTGGCGCTTTTGACTGGTCGGCCTAGTTGGGCGGCCGAGAAAAATGCCGGCAGTGCCGGGTGTGAAATTTCCCATTCTGAGCGAAATATTGTAAGCGTTTAATACATCTACTTGATATGGTTGTGTAATTTGACGACATATGTCACTTGGATATCGAAATAGGTTGCCCATGGTAAATAGGTACAACGTATGCCATGGTAATGCACTGTCCGGCCGGTTTTTATTTTTGAATAGCCGATAAATGCTCCCAATGTACGCATATGAGTGGCGGCGTGTGATATTCCACGAAAACAGGACATTTAAGCTGTAATTTATAACGAAAATGCAATAAATACCCAGCATCGCCAGGCCGTCCTTTTTGACTGGCGACACCAGTCACTAGCTCGGCGCAGCTGGCCGACCGTGTCGGCCGCGGCGCCGGCCATCGGCCGAGTGGCGCTTTTGACTGGGCGGCCGAGAAAAATGCCGGCAGTGCCGGGTGTGAAATTTCCCATTCTGAGCGAAATATTGTAAGCGTTTAATACATCTACTTGATACGGTTGTGTCATTTGACGACATATGTCACTTGGATATCGAAATAGGTTGCCTATGTAACGTACATGGTATGCCATGGTAATGCACTGTCCGGCCGGTTTTTATTTTCGAATAGCCGATAAATGCTCCCAATGTACGCATATGAGTGGCGGCGTGTGATATTCCACGAAAACAGGACATTTAAGCTGTAATTTATAACGAAAATGCAATAAATACCCAGCATCGCCAGGCCGTCCTTTTTGACTGGCGACACCAGTCACTAGCTCGGCGCGGCTGGCCGACCGTGTCGGCCGCGGCGCCGGCCATCGGCCGAGTGGCGCTTTTGACTGGTCGGCCTAGTTGGGCGGCCGAGAAAAATGCCGGCAGTGCCGGGTGTGAAATTTCCCATTCTGAGCGAAATATTGTAAGCGTTTAATACATCTACTTGATACGGTTGTGTAATTTGACGACATATGTCACTTGGATATCGAAATAGGTTGCCCATGGTAATTTTTTTGTAAAAATCGAGTATGTTAGAATCTGAAACCATGTACGGAAGTAGGCTGGCCAGATAGGATGGAAGCCCAAGTTTCAGCTGAGCAGGTCAAAAAACATCGGTACCAAAATGCTTTCCCCTTAAGTGACACTTACCGGTCCTTGCGCCTTCGGCGCAATCAGCCTACACATATCCCAATACCTCGCGCCTTCGCCGCTCGCTCCGCAGTCCGGGCTGTTGCTGTTCGAGTATTGGGATATGTGTAGGCTGATTGCGCCGAAGGCGCAAGGACCGGTAAGTGTCACTTAAGGGGAAATCATTTTGGTGGTAAAAAATCAACAGTATGCACACCATGATGCATTGGCATTTGATATTGCAAATGCATATGCATTTTGATGTTCTATACGGTGTGCATACTGTTGATTTTTTACCACCAAAATGATTTCCCCTTAAGTGACACTTACCGGTCCTTGCGCCTTCGGCGCAATCAGCCTACACATATCCCAATACCTCGCGCCTTCGCCGCTCGCTCCGCAGTCCGGGCTGTTGCTGTTCGAGTATTGGGATATGTGTAGGCTGATTGCGCCGAAGGCGCAAGGACCGGTAAGTGTCACTTAAGGGGAAATCATTTTGGTGGTAAAAAATCAACGGTATGCACACCATGATGCATTGGCATTTGATATTGCAAATGCATATGCATTTTGATGTTCTATACGGTGTGCATACTGTTGATTTTTTACCACCAAAATGATTTCCCCTTAAGTGACACTTACCGGTCCTTGCGCCTTCGGCGCAATCAGCCTACACATATCCCAATACCTCGCGCCTTCGCCGCTCGCTCCGCAGTCCGGGCTGTTGCTGTTCGAGTATTGGGATATGTGTAGGCTGATTGCGCCGAAGGCGCAAGGACCGGTAAGTGTCACTTAAGGGGAAATCATTTTGGTGGTAAAAAATCAACAGTATGCACACCATGATGCATTGGCATTTGATATTGCAAATGCATATGCATTTTGATGTTCTATACGGTGTGCATACTGTTGATTTTTTACCACCAAAATGATTTCCCCTTAAGTGACACTTACCGGTCCTTGCGCCTTCGGCGCAATCAGCCTACACATATCCCAATACCTCGCGCCTTCGCCGCTCGCTCCGCAGTCCGGGCTGTTGCTGTTCGAGTATTGGGATATGTGTAGGCTGATTGCGCCGAAGGCGCAAGGACCGGTAAGTGTCACTTAAGGGGAAATCATTTTGGTGGTAAAAAATCAACGGTATGCACACCATGATGCATTGGCATTTGATATTGCAAATGCATATGCATTTTGATGTTCTATACGGTGTGCATACTGTTGATTTTTTACCACCAAAATGATTTCCCCTTAAGTGACACTTACCGGTCCTTGCGCCTTCGGCGCAATCAGCCTACACATATCCCAATACCTCGCGCCTTCGCCGCTCGCTCCGCAGTCCGGGCTGTTGCTGTTCGAGTATTGGGATATGTGTAGGCTGATTGCGCCGAAGGCGCAAGGACCGGTAAGTGTCACTTAAGGGGAAATCATTTTGGTGGTAAAAAATCAACAGTATGCACACCATGATGCATTGGCATTTGATATTGCAAATGCATATGCATTTTGATGTTCTATACGGTGTGCATACTGTTGATTTTTTACCACCAAAATGATTTCCCCTTAAGTGACACTTACCGGTCCTTGCGCCTTCGGCGCAATCAGCCTACACATATCCCAATACCTCGCGCCTTCGCCGCTCGCTCCGCAGTCCGGGCTGTTGCTGTTCGAGTATTGGGATATGTGTAGGCTGATTGCGCCGAAGGCGCAAGGACCGGTAAGTGTCACTTAAGGGGAAATCATTTTGGTGGTAAAAAATCAACAGTATGCACACCGTATAGCCCTGCATTGGGCGGCCGAGAAAAATGCCGGCAGTGCCGGGTGTGAAATTTCCCATTCTGAGCGAAATATTGCAAGCGTGAGAGAGAGAGAGAGAGAGAGAGAGAGAGAGAGTGCTCTAAAAATTGGATAAGGTTAGGTTAGGTTTTTTTTCCTATACCTAGACTGAGCATTATTTCCTATGTTGTTCAATGTAACAGAACAAAGCATCTTTCTATATGTTGCACGTTTATTTCGGTAAGCATCATTTGTATGCTGCATGCATATAAAGGTTAAACCAATTTAAGCATCAATGTAACTGCACGAAATCATCTTCAGTTGCCGGTAATTTTGAAAAAGCATCATTTGTATGTTACACAATGTTGAACAAATAAGCCTCGTTTTGGATGTTACACATTGGTATCACTAAGCATTATATGTATGTTCCACAATGCTTAAAAAATAAGCCTCGTTTTGTATGTTACACATTGGTATCACGAAGCATCATTTGTATGTTGCATAAGAAGAGAATGCAAATCAGTATTGCGGTACAGTATCATTCGCTCAGAGTATTGCTGTACCGTTAAAATCTGCAAGGTCCCCATCATACGGCGCATGACATATGCAAAGTATATTTAACATAATCCCATGTATTAACTATTGCCGTTGCGGAACATGTATACCTTCAACACATGTCATTCGTTTTCTACATTGAAAAGCTAATAGCGAGGCTATGGATTTTGGAAAACCGCTTGTCTCTATCGGTTTTTGTTTTCAGGTTATACGACTTCCAAAATACCCATATTGCTTGAGGGCTTTTCGTCAAAACAGACCAGCACTCAATCGCCTATATCTTTTAAAGTATACGTGATAGATGTGCTCCGTTTTCCCCATTGGAAAGCCATTAGAGAGGCCATGGATTTTCTAAACCCTCAATCTGCTCCATTTATCAGTTTATTATTTAAGGTGTGCTGCACTGGTCTTCATAGGGCCCACTCCAGCCTCCATAGGGCCCTTCTAGCGTCCAGAAGGCACACACTCACCTCCAGGTCCCAATCTTACCAAATGCCGTGAATACGTAAGTACGGCATGCTTTGAATGGAGTGCTCAAAATGCCGCACTTAGGCAACAGCAGTTTTTAGTTTCTTCATGTCGAAACTGTCGAAATAGCTCAGTCGGGAGAACGGAAGAGCTGAAGATCGGGATGTCCCTGGTTTGATTCCGGGTTTAAGAAGTTTTGCAGGTCGGTGCACAAATATGCTGTACATAACCAAACGCATCTAAAGCCCAGGCGAGCCCAGCCCACCTGAACCCCCACCAGGGTCACCTGGGGCACAGGTGACTTTAGGGGAAATAGGCAAAAAAATGTGTTGGCCCCCCCTCATGGCGCCCTGCCACCGCCTCTGCGACCGCCTCTGTCATTTGTACGTTCGACAATGTTAACAAAGGTAAGCATCTTTTGTTATGTTCCCCATTGGTATGATTAAGCATCATTTGTATGTTGTATAAGAAGATAATGGAAATTCTTTAATAAATAAGTTATTAAAGAGATAACTAAAACCATAACGATAAGGCCTATCGCAACACATCTTCCCTCAAGCTATGCAAAGTTGCATCGCTTTTACACAATTATTGTGGCGTTGGCATATGATTCTGAGAAAGATTCTGAACTAGGCATCTTTTTTGTGTTACCAAAGAAATACCTAAACCAAAAATGCAAAGGGGTGAAAGTTATGCATCAATGTAGCCGAAGTTGAGCATCAATGTAACAGTTGAAAAAACAATGCATCAAGGTCTCCATCCTAAGCACCATTTTCCGGCTACCTGAATTGGCGCCAAATATTCCAAGATTACCCTGCTGCTCCGACCAGTTTACCCGGTGTCCAGAACTATGCACCAATGTCGCTAAGCACCATGTAGCTAAGCATCACCAGGTCGCAAGGTAGCTGCAGAGAAGCATATCAAAATGATGCTTACTACATTGATGCATAGATCAAACCGTGACTATGCATCGATGTAGCAACTGAGCATCAAAATCGGCTACATATGCATCATTTTCGTGCTACAGTTTAGGTATTCGGTATTTGAGTACCTTATACCTGTCTCACACCCGTTGAAAAACCCTTGGTCGGGTGGGCGGGCTGTGATCGGAATCGTTCTGGTACCATTCTTTGTTTGGATAGAAACGGTATCCGCGCTGAGCAACTTCCGTGCGCTCTCAGAAGTCTTCATCGCCACTTCCACCTTCCCGTCTGACCGTTTCACTACCCGTGTAGCTTCTCCAAACCGGGAGATGGCTCTGTGGAGATGAAAAGGGTTGAGCGTGTCTGACTGTGCACCCTCTCCGAAGCTGATCAACAAAAATCGAGAAACTATCTGGTCTGGTTCGAGCGGGAGGTAGGTGGTCCGTGTGGTCCGAAGAGAGCAGGGTGGGTTCGAGATTGGTATCCATGGAGAATTGCATTGGTCTCTGTCCAGTCCCAGCCGACGCTCCGCCACGGCGCCGCTACAAGGCCGAGGGCTGGGGACTGGGCTGTACGGGGCTCGACGACGCCCTCCCAGAGGGGAGAGAGAGACTCACCACCCCCGCCGTTTAGACGCCGCCTCCTCCCTTGACGCCTTAAGCCGGGACGCCACCCGGTGCAGCGGCAAAGCCACCCCGCAGCCGCCAGACAAGTGCATGCACCCGCCCTGCGGCAGCGAGACAGCCAAGCCACGACCCGCGGCAGCAGCCCCGACGCGAAAGCTTCTCAGTGCAGCGCCTCACTGAGTGTCCCCGCCCTTCCGGAAATCCAGGCCAAAGAGGAGTGTTGCCACGCTGCCACGACTAGCCCGCGCGGCAGGTGGCTCAGCCTCCAGGACCCCTTCATCCCAGGGTACGGGTCGACGCGCCCAGTCGCAGAAAAGCCTTGCCAATGTAAAAAGCCAGGCGTCCCCTGTCACATCATAGTTAATGCTAGGACAATATCCATGATAGACGCAAGAAGCCTGTTCAGGTCGGGCGACTAGCACCCGACCGTCAAACGCCGCAAAGGGAGGAGGCTTCAACGGGGACACCCAGCAAACTGAGTGGGGAGGGGGAGAGGTTCGGGACTTGTTACGGGGGTTGCAAAAATGGACTGGGACTGGGCCGGGGGGTGAGTGTGAGGGGGGATGGAGGGGGGGGGGTTAGCTGGGACCCGAGGGGGCGCTACTCCCCTTACACCGGCCGAAGCCGATGCCCCTGCGGGGCTGATGGAAGTTGAGTCGTGTGTGAATTCACGACCGCTGACGCGGGTGACTGATTCACCAGACAGCGAGAGCCCGCTGACACCCAGTCATTTGTTGACGGGACGCGGTGCTGGCTTCCAAGCTAGGGTGCTGGAGGATCCAGAGTCGGTGAGGGGTAAGATGCTGTCGGACAGAGCCCGCGTGCGGGAGAGACGGCTCAACCGATTCTGGTCCGTATGGAAAGATGAGTACCTGCGGACCTTGCCTCCGTCAGTCCGCAAATTCACCTCTCACGGTAAGCTGAGACCGGGGTCAGTGGTCCTGATCAGGGAGGACCACGTCCCCAGGATGAAGTCGGTGCTGGGAGTAATCACCAAAATGTACCCGGGCAGGGACGGGTGGCTAGGTCAGCGGAGGTCCGAATTCAGGGGGGGGGGGGCAGCTGAGGACCCGGGCAGTCCAGCGACTGTGTGACTTGGAGCTGTGTGACGAGTGAACCCGCTCACCGCTCAACCTTCCTTCTATGCGAGGCCAAGAGTTCATGTAGTGTATTGCCTTATGTATTTTGGATTGCTGCATCAATCCAAAGGCGGGGAAGATGTTGGGGATTTTCATTTTGTAGCCAGTTTTCATGTTTTGCAGTGTTTTAGTCTACTTTGCTGTTTGTTTAGATTGAGTTTGTCTCATCTGCGCCAGTTTAAGTTGAACGATTTTCTCTGTGTTAAAAGATAGGAATTTGACCGTGACCTCGTGGATTTCCAGGGGGGCCTCGTGGCGGGAACTCGGGGTCAGGTCGGGTCATGTAGTTAAGTTGAGAGTTGAGTCAGTGAGGCAGAGGCGTGCGTACGTGCCGCTGAGCTTTTGTGCGGTGGCCGTGCAGCACTGAGCCCAAGTCTGGCTGGTGGTCAGTTGATGTTTGGGGTCCTGACCAGCCAAGTCTTAAGTAAAGTTGGAGTGAGCTAATTCATCTTGCTCAACTTGCTTGCCTCCTTGAGCGACCGCAGTACATCAGAGTGTTGGGACTTGGCGGACAGAGTTTTGGGACTTGTTGGTTTGGTAGTAAAGATGATTGTTTTTATTGTATTTGATGTCTGTGAGTGAATGCAGCAAGAAGCGCGGTAAAACCAGCCGTGGTCGCGTCCAGACCCGTGCCATGGGCATGATCCCACCGACACAGGGAACGTCGGAGGGGCTAAAACGGGTTCTTGATAGTATGGTTTTGGATTAAGTGTCTCTAATCTGCAAGACCGACCCACTGATCTTGAAGTATGGTGAGAAGCTTCACATGAAACTGGGTCACGAAGCACATCAAAAGCACCACATAAGCACGAAAATGAGGGAACTCGGACGACTCCTGAAGAACATCAGAAAACGCAATCCAGGAGGAGGTCTACGTGACTTCTTGACTCCTGAAAAGTTCTCTGAAGTCGCAGAGTCCGTGAGGCAGATTGCATCCTACGAAGGCGTGGAGAATAAGTATGGCGTCCCGTCTCTTGCTCTCAAGGTTGGACAGTCTCGTGAAGTGCGCGCTCATTTTGAAGGCCGAGATGATCCAAAACGGCGAGGATACCACACAAGTATGCAGGTTTCTGGAGTTGTACGATCTTGAGTGGGCAGACCAGGTCGCAAGGGGCGCGCTGACTACACTCAAGGAAAAACGGTGGAACAAGCCTATCCTTATCCCGTTGACGAGAGATATTCAAAAGCTCCAGAAGTACCTAGACACAGAGATGTCTGCCAGAAAACCACAGTTACAGGACGAGGCCTCGCCCATGGCTCACAAGGCGTTTGCAGAAGTCGTACTCTCCCGACTAATCCTCTTCAACCGACGACGCCAGGGCGAAGAGAGTGGCCAAGGGTGAGAACTGGAGAGCCCGTGCTCTTGAAAAAGCTGGGATGCTTCCAGCTGGCTTTGTGATCAGAGCCTCGGAGAAGAAGGTACTCCAAAACAGCAACCAGAGGAGTTTCCTGGCCATGGCTGCCTACTTCAAATACTGGTATGCAGCTGACCAACAGAAGCTCTTGAACACCAGTTGTGGCGACTCCCAACCCAAAGTGGCTGTAAAATAACCGAGCACAGTGCACAGACGGCGGGTGGCACGGGAGGCGTTCGGAGAGGATCCCCACCGTGGCATCGTCATGCCGTGCGGTCATGCCAACACATGCCTCCACTGCCTGCGGCAGTGTTATGTCGGGCCAAACCGATGCTGCCGTCTCCCGCACGCCGTTCGGATCACGCACCAGCGGATGTATATTTAGGACGTGTTGCAGCCGAGGCCGAGCAGTTTGTCTTATTTTTAAAAGCAGTTCGTTTCTTTGGATGCTTTTACAGCTTTTCATCGATTGTTTTGTAATTCTCGTGCTTCCTTTGGTCATCGAATACGACTATGGCGATGGCAAGGCCATGGCGCCACGATATCATGGTGATACCACGAATTATTTGGTGTAAAGGAAACTGTTCACCTTGTCAATGAGGATTGAGTTGAGATAGCAAAGCTGTACTCCATGCTCGAAAATTTACCTGAGAAGCTTTCAAATCTTCATAGAAACCCCTTAATTAATTCAAATTGGCTCAACGGAGACCTAAAAGCTGGAGAGTGCTGCCATACAAAGGAAGAACCACGTATGTAAATCGCCCGACGCCGGCGCGACACACCGTCGTCGTCAGAAAGCTCGGATGAGGACGAGGAAGACGCGGTGGATCGGCGACAGTGGCAGAAAGTGGCACCACTACGATCCCGAGTGACCGCGGCACGGGCGGAGCTACGACTGCCGTCTGT
This sequence comes from Chirona hameri, assembly GCA_036785665.1. Classification (NCBI taxonomy): domain Eukaryota; kingdom Metazoa; phylum Arthropoda; class Thecostraca; order Balanomorpha; family Balanidae; genus Chirona; species Chirona hameri. Next base: position 111,129 of record JAXIVJ010000444.1, on the reverse strand, counting down.
GACGACCAGGACGGCACGACGGCTGCGCATCCGGCGACATTACGTGTCGGTCGCGGACGCGACAGACAAATCCGATCCCAGTCCCGTCTCGGTGCTGGAGTATGTGGGGAGTCGCCAACCTCCTGACTCAAACCACATACCATTTCCCGCAGTGTGGCCTGCAAGTGACCAGTTACCTATACTGGCTGCTGGGCCGTAGTGCGGACCGCACGCTGCGGGAAGCGCAGGCCGCCGACAGGCCATGGCGCTCCGGCCAACGGGTTTCCTCACGTCACTCGACCTGGACCAGTTACTGCCATCGGGGCAGGAGCCAAGCCCTCCGACGCAGGCAGGAGTCAGTGTCAGGAACAGTCAGGCCTGTTTTCGTTTCACTCGAAAGAACGAGTGCAGCTCACCCTGCCAGTGGGGTGAGGTGCAACACTGTCCGACAGGACGACACACCGCAGCGCAAACCGGCGCCACCTGCCCATATGGGTATCCGTATCGGCTGGCTGGACGCCATGCTCCGACAATGCCGTCTCGTGCAACCATTAGCCAGGAAGACAGTGACAGAGCGATTGTGCAAAGGAGCAGACATTGACTACAGGGGGGACATTGGCCGGCGGTTCACACAGAACAATAGTTCCGCCAACTTACGAGTGAGTGGCGTCACCGCGGCGATCGCGCGTGAAGTGAGCACAAGTTATACACGGGGGCCGTTTCCGGCGCCGCCCCTGGATAATTTCGTTGTGAATGCCCTCAGTGCGCGTGATAAATCGAGCGGAGACGTGCTTCTCATTTGAGACCTATCACAGCCGGCGGGGAGTACCGTGAACGAACGACAAACCACCACATTTGCGGTGGTTTATCGTTCCATCGTGCCTGATCGTTTGAGCTCCTGTTGTGAAAGATCATGACGGTGAGTCCATCGCCAATCAAATTCGGGAAACGCTGCCAGTGATAGGCATCATATCGCCCGAAAAAGTTGCTGCGTTCGCAGCTGACGGGGCGTGCCACCACTGCTCGGTGGTTCAAAAGCTGACTGCCAGTCTGAGGGCGAACCAGGACGCAGACGAACGGCAAAACGATCCCAGCGGTGTGGGATAGTGCACATTTGATGAACCTGGCAGAAATGGATGCTCGGAAAGAGGTGTCATGCGCATGGGTGGGGGGGGGGGGGGGACAGTAGAGGTTATGACCAAGATAACCAAACGTTTCACGCACGGGGCCTCGAAGAGCTTTTAGACGCCAACTCCAAGGACGACGATCCGGTGCTGAGACCAAAACTGTGGTCTGAAACTCGCTTCTCAGCGCACGCTGCCAAGGTCATGAAGGTGTTTCGCAGAACCATCAGACCGATGACGGAGGTGCTGAAAGAGCGCATCAAGGAAGAGGGCAGCCCGGCAACCTGCGAAGAGCTGCAGCAGGAACTGCGTTATCTGAGAGGTATGCAAAAGTAAAGTGATGCATGGTGGATTGATAACTGTTTCTTGCCTTGTCGTTTCTATCAGGTCTACATCGCGCGGCAGCAACCGATGATAATGCATTGAACCATTGTTACGGTATTGCGGATCATGAGAGAAAAAACTGTGTCAACACCATTATAACCACTTAATTATCATGAACAACCTTCGTCACATGTTTTGTTGCAATCGAAATAGATATGGTAAGTACTAAGCGCACGGCCTTGCTCACGTGGTTCAGTCGAAGCCTGCACGGAGATGATAGTCCTATAAACAAATGTATACCTGTTCCTTTTTCTCTTGGCTGAAATCTAACAGAACCTGCATGTCGACTTGATGGGCCAATGAGTAACGTTCTTCTTGTGTATGTTCTTTATTTGTTATCAGATGATCAGTTCTTGACTCGTGTCACTGCGCTCCAAGACGCTCCAAGACGTCACTACGCTCCAAGAAGTGTTGTTTTTTAATGCTGCATTTATCGGTGTGTCTGCAGGTCTGCAGAGATTCAACGACGTCTTCGACGTGCTGAACAGCAGCCTGGGTCAGAAGTGCCCCAACAGACGGCCGGCTTCTCTAACCGTACAGAAGCCAGTCATTCACAAGTGTTAACAGAGGTGAGTGAGTGGCTCGCCAGGTGGAGGATCGGTGGGTCTGTCCCGAAAACTGACAGCATACGGGGAATGCAACTGACGACCCGTGCCGGGCTGCTCCTGTGGAACACTGTGAAAGACCGGGTGACTGTCTTTCCCACTCGGCGCCTGTGCCAGGATGCGCTGGAGAACTTCTTCGGCGTTGTGCGGCAAGCCAGCGGCGGTAACTTCAAACCTGACCCCACCCAGTTCCGTCGAGCGTTTCGAAAGAGTGCTATAAACAATGTGTTGCAATCGTCTGAAAAGGGCAACTGCGAAGCGGACACAGATTGCCTGCTGGCTGCGATGACATCGGTGTCAGCTCGGATCCGCTTTACATACCCGGAGACGGTCGTGGAATTCGGTGATATTAGTGTGCAGCCGCCTGAGGTCAATACAGACGATCGATGTGGAGCGATCACAAAGAATGTGTTTACACATGTCAGCGGGTACTTGGTGCGCAAAGGCAATGACTGTCGTGGAACAAAGCCAGGTCACCAGTGTTCAATGTGACGCGGCCTTGACAAAGAACACTGCTCACATGACATGTGACCGTGAAACACTCATAGGTCTAAACGGCTTCACCGGCCTGAACGCCATCGATGTCGGCAACCTAAAGGTACCGTCTGAGGGCTTCTACAGTATTGTGTGCGCAGTGTACATGACGATGCAACGCCGTGCGGAGGGTGCCAAGAGAGGCAGGCGTGTGCTGGCCACCACGATGGCCCATGTTACGAGTGTGACGCAGTATGAGGAGCTACATGCGCAGCTGTGCGAGCGGAACTGCCTGCCCTCAATGATTGAGACTTTTATCCGCATGCTCCTGTATAGGATGTGTGCACGGATGACAGCTGCTGTCAGACAGAGGTGTCCAAAAACAGAACAGGAGGCATGTCATAGTGTCAGCCAGTAAACTGTAATGTGTGGGTACCGTACAACTGGGTGAAGTGACACTGTTTTGTCGTTAAGAGCTGTAGCGTTTTTAACCCTTACGTGAATCCAGCAGCAAGCCCAACGTCCATAGCACATGCCGCTATGCGTTCTCCGTCGGAACTGCTTTTCCACGACCAGCAGTCATTCCGAAGCCATTCGGTCGACTCAAAGGATCGGTGAGACACCACCTGGGCTCCAAGAAGCATAGAGACGCAAAATAACCAGAAGTGAGGGAAGCAGAGCGCACTGCGGCACGTGAAAGGTTCAAGCAGTGCTTGCATAAACTCTTTGATGGCAGCATACCATGTTCTCAAGCACTCCATGGACCAGGTGATGCATGATAAGACGATAGTCCTCTGTAACATGACTGGTTCTGCGATGGGCGACCGGCGACCACAGATGCAGCGCTTCAGCGACGCTTTTGGCGGTGTCATCCTGGACAGTGTAGCACGTCATATAAATCGTGTGCCCTGTGTCAGCCTTGTTGCGGACAAGGTGACTGTCCAGCATAGGACTATTATACTATTACTATTATGATATTACTATTAGGATATTACGGGTATAATCACCCCTTGTTGTTGTGTTATTCCCTGCCGGGAAAATCCCTCCCCTGAGTTGGCCGCCCGGCCGCTATATGGCAGCGCCATACAGCGGCCGATGTTAACAATACATCAGTTACCAACGCGACTCCTGCGTGTACGGAGCTCTTGTAGCGCCCCGCGGACCGGAACGGACCTGAACATAACATGGCGCGGTCGGTCGGTTCCGAAGTCGTGTTGTGTGGCGTGCAACGCTAGTGCACAGTGACGTGGACACGGTGTGGCGTTACAGCGAGTAGCGAGTGACGTGGAACGCGGCGTGTCGACCTGACCCCGGGTCACGGCGAGCGCGATGCCGGACGGTGATGCAGAGGCGTCTGCAGACGCGGCGACCGGAGCGCAGAAGCCTTCGGAGATGGCGCTGCTGACATGCATGCTGCAGCAGCAGCTGGATCTTGCAGCGGCAGCGGCAAGACGGGAGGAGCGCATGACAGCCCTCATGGAACGCATGCTGCCTGTCGGCCCGTCCGCGGCGCAGGACGTCTCCGCGCCGGACGGACCTGGGTCCGCCGCTGGCACGCGGCCAAGAGCCAGAATGTCGGCGGCAGGGACGCCAACGCCCAGGCTAGCGGCGTCCGCCACGCTGACGGAATTCGAGGCGTGGAGACACAAGTTTGCCGGGTACTGTCTCCTGACTGGCGTCACCGACTTGACACAAGCGGAGCAGAGAGCCGCACTGCTGGCGGTGCTCGATGATGACTGGGCCCGTGTGGTCCGGTCGGCCTCCCTCTCTCCGCCGACGCCACCATGGACGAAATCATTACCGCTATGCAGTTCCACCTCAGACGGCAGCGGAACGTGGTCATCGACAGATGTGACTTTAGCAGGCGAATGCAAGAACCTGGTGAATCTGTGGACGATTACATCTGTACCCTGAAGGAGATCGCCTCGTGCTGCGATTTTTGTACTCACTGCCTCGACGACAGGTTCCGCGATCACCTGGTGGTCGGCAGCAATGATCACGATGCGCGACACCGAATGTTAGAGGTAGCAGACCTCACGTTTCAGGCGGCGACAGACATGTGCAGGGCATCGGAAAACGCGGTCAACAATAGCTCGGCTATCCGCGGCCCGTGTGAGCCGTCTCTAAAACAAGTGTCGCAGTACAAGCGGAGCCGGAGCAGACCCAGATCACAGGGCGCCAGGACCGACGAAAAATGCGATCGGTGTGGTGCGGCACAGCATACCGATGCCCGTGATTGCCGCGCCCTCGGTCGCACCTGCTACGAGTGCAACGGGAGAGATCACTTCTCGGTGGTATGCAGGGACGGCGGTCAGCGTCGCCCGGCTAGTTCTGGGAGTGGCCGCCAGGGGTACTCGCCAGACACGGCCAGTGGGTCATGGAGCGCAGCTAGTTCGAGCAGCAACCGCCAGGGCGCGGCTGAGCCGCGCGACGGTGGTTCGTGGCGAGCGCGCGGGTACAGCCGCGGCCGCTACGATGATCCCACCACAGCGTCGCGCCGCCAGCTGTCAACTGTCTCCTCTGATGAGCCAGCGAGCCGTGCAGCGGACAGGCAGCGGTCGACGTCGGCGGAGGCGCGCGACTCTGACGTGTGGCTACAAGGAGTGACCGCCAAGCGCTCGCCACAAGTCCGACTGCAGCTCCATCATCCCGACGGTAGCGAGCGGGCGACCGTGTGGACTCCCGACACTGGTGCTGAGACCTCGGTCATGTCTACGACGCAAGCTGAAACAATGGGAGTGAAATCTAACGATCTCGTCCCGTCCACAGCAGCGTTGTGGGCGGCTGACGGACGTAAGATGCGTTGTCTGGGCACGTGTGACCTCACACTACAACTAGGTGACGTCATCCACACAGTGGAAGTGACGGTGGTGCAGTCTCTGCATTCACCACTGCTGTCCTGGCACGACTGTACTCGGCTGGGGATTCTTCCGGCCACCTTCCCACAGCAGATCGGCCGCATCGGAAGAGCGGAACATGACGTCAGTCACCAGATAGCCAGCATGGTTGCTAGGCTCGTCAGTGACGCACCAGACGGTGGCGCCAGTCCGTTCAAGGACGCGACGCTGTCAGAAGTACGAGCTGCCGCCGATAAAGACCCGGAGATAATCGCCTTGAAAGAAGCCGTCCTGATCGGCTTTCCAGAGCACCGGGCGCAGGTGGATCCGATGCTGCGTCCGTACTGGGGTCTCAGAGATCGACTGGCGGTGGATGACGGCCTGGTGGTGTGTGGCCAGCGGTTGGTGATACCGCAGTGTCTCCGTCGAGCCACGCTCCAGAGACTTCACGCCAGCCACCAGGGGATCGAACGGACCAAGAGGCGTGCACGACAGACGGTATACTGGCCTCGTCTGGACCAAGATATCGCCAACTTCATCGGTTCATGCAGCAAGTGCCAGCTGCACCTGCCCAGCCAGCAGAAGGAACCCATGATGGCGGAGAAGACTCCCACGCGGGTGTTTGAGGCTGTCTCCGCCGACTACTTCGCATGGGCCGGTCGCACATTTCTGGTGTATGTTGACCGCCTATCTGGCTGGCCGTTTGTATCACGAGTGACCGGAGACGCGACTGCCAGAGACCTGGTGTGCAGCCTGCGCGGCATGTTCGCCGCCACAGGTGTGCCGAGCTGCATAAGGACCGACGGTGGACCGCAGTTCAGTGCACGACTCATCCGGGAGTTTATGCACAAGTGGGGGGTGGAGCACCAGCTGTCAACACCCCACTACCCGCAGTCGAACGGCCATGCAGAGGCGGCTGTCAAGGCCGTAAAGCGACTCGTCAAGAAGACGACAGCCGGCGGGGACCTGGACACGGACGACTTCGCAGAGGGCCTGCTGGAGCTGAGAAACACACCGCGAGCGGACGGCCGGTCTCCAGCCCAGATCCTGTACGGTCATCCGCTGCGGTCAGCCGTCCCGACTCACCGCCGCGCATTCGCTGAATGCTGGCAACAGGCCGCGGACGCATGCGACACCAAGGCTGCGAAGCTGCTGGAGCGCTCCGCAGAGCGGTATGACGCGTCAGCACGGCAGCATCGTCCACTGCGGATCGGACAGCGCGTCGCCATACAGGACCCCAGATCCCGCCTGTGGGATCGCACCGGCGCCATCACCGGAGTCGGAAGGCGACGCGACTACCTCATCCGACTGCCGAGCGGCCGCATCTGGTGGCGGAACCGGCGGTATCTGCGACCACTGCGATCGCTGCTCACCGAAGGTGCGCCACCGCCGCCAGCGAGTTCGCAGCACACACGCCGGAGTCCTGAGCGTGGCTCGGGAGCTGCGACAGGTCAGGCAGCCGACAGTCCTGTGGCGCCATCTCAGTCTGTCCAGCCGACACCCGTGGCGCCACCTAGCCAAGACATCCGCGCCGACGTTGATCCGCCACGACGCAGCACTCGTCAGCGCCGAAAACCGGAGCGACTGTCTGTCAACTGGTCAGAGCCGGTGTACCGTTATGTGTAGTTATGTGTAGTTATGTTTATGTTACTGCGATCATGTGTGTGAACCGAAGGTGTTTTGCGTTATGTTTTCAGACGCATACGTGTGGCGAGTGTTGCCTCTTGTTACCCCACGTTGCGTCTTGAGGGGGATGTTGTGTTATTCCCTGCGGGGAAAATCCCTCCCCTGAGTTGGCCGCCCGGCCGCTATATGGCAGCGCCATACAGCGGCCGATGTTAACAATACATCAGTTACCAACGCGACTCCTGCGTGTACGGAGCTCTCGTAGCGCCCCGCGGACCGGAACGGACCTGAACATAACACTTGTACCTGAGGCGCCGCGCGATGAACTCATACAGAGCTTCGTGATCGGAGCTCCTGCCGTGGCGCATCATGATGGAGAATCTCTGGCACAGGAGTGGGAGGATACTGTTAAGACCCCTGAACATAACAGACACTACCAAGCTCGCAGCTATCTGCACGGACGGCCGGGATCATGATGCGGACGTAGCCGCTAAATTGTTGGCGAAACTGCAGTCTGGCCACGCTGATTACGCTGCGCGTTCAAAGTTCCATGCCTGTGGGGTGGTGCGCAGTACTCGATACTCGATCACGCTGAGATCAGTGCCAGGAAGCAAGCGTCGCGCCGCTGGGTGCAAGCCATGATTGACAACATCAGTCGTATCGTAAAGCGGTTTGCATACGGAAAAGGACGCGAGACGTTCTTGACGGCGAGTGGCCGTATGGGCGTGGAGCCCCGAGGTCTTCTATGGTTCGAGACTCGCTTCTCGCCATACGCTGCCAGCGTCATCGAAGCGTTCACGGCGAACATGCCAGTGCTGATATCACCTCTGGAGGACCAGCAGGCAGAGAACAATGTGCCTGCAGGCAGTCGGTCAACGCAGCCAGCTGAGATAGAACAAGATATAAAACTACTGAAAGGTTATTACCTCACAGTCAATAGCTAAACCACGAAGCTACCGAAAACCACAACACGCCAACGGTTAATTTCTGTGATATCGTGATATCGATGTTCACTTGTGAGAAGTGGACAGCTGCCACCGATGATAATGCATTGAACCATTGTTACGGTATTGCGGATCATGAGAGAAAAACTGTGTCAACACCATTATAACCACTTAATTATCATGATCAACCTTAGTCACATGTTTTGTTGCAATCGAAATAGATATGGTAAGTACTAAGCGCACGGCCTTGCTCACGTGGTTCAGTCGAAGCCTGCACGGAGATGATAGTCCTATAAACAAATGTATACCTGTTCCCTTTTCTCTTGGCTGAAATCTAACAGAACCTGCATGTCGACTTGATGGGCCAATGAGTAACTCACTGTTAGGAACAGCTTGGTACTCTTGGGGTGTTTGTTTAATGTCTGAATTGCATTATGCAGGTAAATGTTCATGCAACTGTCATCACGATAATTGATAGTGATGAAACTGACGTTTTTCAGATTTCAGAGTTGACCTTTAATACGACCTTGACCTCAGATCACAAAAGTATTCTTACATTTTCGTCTCAGAATACTTAGACCTATCCACTATCGTTTACTGCATCTCGATATCTCTACCCAGTCCGAAGATAGTGTTCGCAGCGCCGCCTACCGGAGTTTTTGCGAAGTTTAAAAGTACTCTTTATAGGAAAAACATTATTTTAAAGAATATTCATAGACTGATTTGGCTTTTTTAAATTGAGGTGTCACAGTTCAAGGTATTTCATGAAAAACTAGGTCACGAGGTCACGGGGTCAATTTTGTTCTTCCGAAATTGCCCAAAGTTTCCTCGCATCAGTGCGAGCTCAAACATATGCGTTCTTGCTGTATATATTACGTTCGTGCTGTTCGTTGACAAGCTACAGGCGACCATAGATGGCCTTACAACATGACCTCTCAAAAATGCCCGCGGCTCGGCGACCGACCGTTACTCGGCGACCGACCGTTACTCGGCTACCGACCGTTACCCGACTACCGACCGTTACTCGACGACCGACCGTTACTCGGCGACCAACCGTTACTCGGCGACCGTTGATCTGAAAGGTTTAAGATTGTCACAGCTGGCTTTAGCGACTGAGATTACCCTATAACCCCATTTTCAGAATTTGCACAAATACGAGGATGCCTTGTTTGATTTGTCGTCGAATGCCCCAGAGGCCGGACTGAGGGTCAATTTGATGAAGATATGTATGACATTCACAGGTGAAGGAGATCTAGATGTTTGCCCGAGCCCGCGAGACTCACTGCGCCAGTAGAGAGCATAGTGTGGACGCTAGAGGACGAACGAGCGGCTGTCACAACCTGCAGCTGAAGGAGACGATGTCCCAGATCAGGCTGGCAGCTGATCTCGAGAAGCTGCAGAAGTCCCCACCCCGTCCGCAATAAAAGAGGTAGGCAGGCACTAAGTGCCTTGCAACTGGCGTCAGTAATCACAACGGATCCCATTCCGTGGGAGTTGATCAGAGACACGTTCGACGAACTGAAGGGCATGCAGCCTGGCACCAACCAGAGGCTCTTCAAGCACCTGTGGTGCAGAAAGGACCAGCGACTCGTGCCGTACCTGTGCATAGTAATGCGGCTGTGGCTGATCAGCCCAGCCGAAAGTGTGGTAGAAAGTATGACCTCAGCAGTGAAGGCGGTGTTTGGTGTGTCGTCCTCCCGTGTGTTGAGCCACAAACACGCCGAGAAGGAACTCATAGTCAAGTGGAACAGCCCGAGCGGGCCGCAGGCCGACTGGTGAGCCACAACAACGCCGGGAAGGAACTCATAGTCAGGTGGAACAGCCCGAGCCAGCCGCAGGCCGACTGGTGAGCCACAACAACGCCGGGAAGGAACTCATAGTCAAGTGGAACAGCCCGAGCGTGCCGCAGGCCGACTGGTGAGCCACAACAACGCCGGGAAGGAACTCATAGTCAAGTGGAACAGCCCGAGCGTGCCGCAGGGCGACTGGCTGATAACGGCAGCTGTTCTGCAATACCCTCATCTGGACAACTTTGTGAGGGCTACCCTATCGCAGCAGCTGGAGGGGAAAACGATAACTCGTCACAAGCGCCCAGAAGTGTGCGAAGTCCTGTATTTACACCGACTGAAGTGATGAGACCGTGTGAGATGAGGCGGTGACTGTCTGTGATATCATATTGTGGGCTCAATTGTCCATATGCCATGCTCTCTGTTCAGTGAGGCGTTCGTGATGCTGGTGGAAATGTACAGCGGTGTATTTTATTTTATTTATTTAAAAAAAAAAATATTACTTCCAAATACAGTTGCGTATTTGGAAATCTATCGAGGGGCAAGCCTTCAAGGGCGTCATACTCCCACAAGAGGGCGCTGTCAGCGAGAAGTTGCTGAACGGGGGAGTGAGTCAGCGAACAACTTGTGGATCGGTGTGTGTGTGGGAGGGGGGAATCAGCCAGAAATTGTTGAGCGCGCCGGAACAAAATACGAAATAACGAAGTGGTTAAGCTCAAAATCAAGCTTCAAGATCTAGAAATCGTCCGTTTGAGGGAGGCGAAAATATAGTAAATTATCAGTCACTGCGCTGGCGGGCCCAAGGTGGAAGGCAAACGCCATCCCCCAAATACTCCCTGAAGCAGGACCACCAGAAATCCTGGCCTTCCTTTCGACAACTACGAAACCATTTTGTGTTAGCCCTGCCTGACGCAGCGCTGCACAATAGGCAGATAATTAAATGATGACAATTGTTTTTTGTTTTTTTTTGGGGGGGGGGGAGCACCAACTCTTATGATCCATGCAGACAATTAAAAGTCCGCACCGTTTGGGACTCGGGTGTCCTGCTATGGAGATATTAAAACGTTCTTTCTCCCAGTTGTCGAACAAAAATATACCAGAAGCATCAGTGAATAGTGAACACGATTAAGGACCGTCTTGATAAGCCAAACGCCGGTCGTCCGAGTGTGGATCCACAGCTGACCCAGGCCCGGAATCTCACAGAACGGGTACGATTCAGATCCTTGGCAGATCTGCAGGCGGAGTTCAGCGTAATACGGGAAAGCGTGACAAAGTCTACCGCAAGCCTTGGTTGTACTTGAATATCGTGTCGGAGAAGGAACAATAGATTTGTCGCGTTTCCAAATATTTTAGGAGTCCGCTAGATTTCAGTAAACGGTCGTGAAAGTTCTTTCGATCGACAGCACTACCGCGAATGCGGTATCACCAGGAACAGTGCACAAACTTCCTCGTCTCCAATCAGATCGACGAGTCCACTCCACAGCTGTCCAAGACCCTGTAGCAGAATCTGACAGCATTCACGCCGAGCGCGGTAGAGAACCTGCAGCGAGCGGTGGCCATCACCGGGACGCGGCAGTCGCGCCTGGTCAGTATGCCTGATCAGATCGTGCCCGCTGGCGCTGTGCACCGCCTGTCCAGCGGTTCGGCGCGGGCACGGCGTCACAGGATTGGCAGAGCCGCGGGCCGGCCAACCCAGGTTATCCGCCCCTGACACAAACCTGCTCCTCCTCGTCTAACGTATTATTGTCAAAACAAACTAAATTGTCTAGTCTACATTCTGCAATCAGACAGACATGTCCCTGGGATTGCAGAACCCACCTGGTAACGACGCGCCGAGCCGTCTGGGCGTCTCCGTCTCCGGCTGAGTTGGGCACCGCGGCCTGCATGCGGCCCCAGGTGGCGCGCGGGAGCGCAGCTGCGCGGCAGCCTGCAGGCGGCGCCACGTGTCGCCAGCCGCCAGGCGGCCTCCAGCGCCGCCACCAGCTGCTGTAGCTGGGTCAGCAACTCCGCCTCCCAGCGTAGCCGGCGCAGAGCCGGGGGACGCAACGACAGCGCACCGTCCGCCAGCGGGGTCAGCGGCGGCAGCAGCGGCAGCGGCGGCAGCAGCGGAGGGACGGGGCCGTCTGGTCCACACTCAGACGGCACGGCGGGTAGCTCAAACCGCACAGTGGCCTCGTCCACGTCACAGAGCCGACGCACGGCGCGCTGCAGCACCGATAACTGGTGGATCGACGAGAGGTGGAGTTAGGATGTCATATTACAATTAGGTCCAGAAAAGTTTTTGCAATGCATTTCTGCTATGTGCACTAAAGCCATGTCCTGTGTAGATCAGCCGCAGTCTGTTACAACTACATGTATCAGCGCATTACAACAGCAAATTCTACATTTAGCAGTTCAGCAGTTGGCATTTGGAATGGCAAAGCACACCTGTCAGGAAATAGGAAAATTGAGAGCAAAGTTTATTTGCACCACAAATGAGTGTCAAATTTGGAATCAGCACATAAAAACCACAGGAAATACAAAATATATGTATATAACACAGTGGGTGTCACAACAAATTTTTTAGTGGGGAGCCAGCCACGGGTTGGGGGTCAACTAGGGGTATGGGGGCCAGCCCCATAGGGCAAATGTTAAAATGGGACGGAGCGATCCTGGACGGCACACTGTCAGGCATAGTCAGCGTTGCCTCCCACATGTCACTGCCTGACTCGTTGAGCACTGTTTGGATGCACGCTAGCGGCTGCTACTAACAGCGCTTGCATTATCCATGCAACCAGGCGTCAGCCAATGAAAAGCCAGAAAGAGAAAACATCACAATGGGCACTGTGGAGCCTTTGGAGAGGCTATTTCGGTCATTGTGGAGACTTTAACCTAGCGCTCAAGATGTTGGAAAAACTGAACATTTCATCAATTATACACTTAAAATGAATGTTACAGCCCATATCACATCTTATGTATGCTGAAATTTACCTGCTGATGCCAAATAGTTACTTTTTAGAGACATCGGGCAGCAGCAACACAATGTTTCAATGTGTTGTCCCACTCCTGTACATCAAGGTTAAAGATAATACATTGGTTTGCTAGTGGAAAATCACAGAAGCAGCAAAAGCACAAGCGGCAGCAGCAAAAGCACAAAAGACCATGTTTCAATAATGGTGCATGAGACAAATCAAACTAAAATTAAAACATACAGATCTGATAGGCCCCTGAAGCAGACTGGAGGTGCTTACTTAATAATTGTGTCTGTTTCTGTCATAATTGTGATGTCAGCTAGCAAAAAGTGCTAGTAGTGCGTACCGAACAGCGCCCATATCCCTCGGAACAGGGTGAGAACTGAGAGTTCCAGTTAGCACCTTGGTCCCAAGAGGATATGGTGTTTGGTCCATGTGTATATTGTTAGGTAACTTTTCAATTAGTAGCGGCTACCATGTAAACCATGGTAGCTAAAAATAACTGACCAATCCAAAGCAATTAAACCCAACGAATCTGAAGCCATACAAGCAAACTAGAATTGCCTGGTGATTCTTCAGCTTTGGATTTTGTATTTAACTTACAATAAGAAGGCTTGAAGCATGTTGATGTAGGCTTGCAATAAGCAGACCACAAAACAGCATATTGTGGCAAGCAAAGGTTCAGGTTAGGTCAGGGTTAGTTAGGTTAGGCTCGGTTATATTTATTTTCCCAGTCATCTTTATTTGCCAGATGTGTTGCTTTTCTTGAGGTGCCCGCTTATTACAACTTTACCAAGGTACAACTTTAAATTCCAAATCAAGTTTGGTGTGTGGACCAAGGTCAGGGTAAACATAGGTCAGGGTTAGGTCAGGGTAAACATCTCAATCTTGATATCAACTTGACTATCAACTTGAGTTAATGCCGCAGTTGGCCACCAGGGACCACTAGTGATCCAGGGGTGATGACGTCGCAAGCAAATGGTACCAATTAAATATTTAATGCTAAATGTATATTTATTTATTTATAAATAAACAAATACATATTTAGCAGTACTATTTGCTTGCAACGTCATAACACCCTGGCTCACTAGCGGTCCTTGGCGGCCAACTGCTGCAATAACTCCAGTTGATAGTGCTAGCCCAAGCACCATATCCTATTGGGACCAAGAAACTAACAGACTCACCCTATTCCGAGTAGACTGGTTATTGATTCAACTTTTTTGGAACGATTCAATCAATATTCATTTTTGAATCTGAATGATTCAATCACCGTTCGATTAACATTTTTTTTTTTGAGAATTCGTTCTTTCTGATTCAAAGAATCAAAACAAATATTTTAATCGATCCACATTTGATTCAACATTTAAATATATGTGGTAAATATATATATATATCAAATCAATAAAAATGGAAACATACATTACATATAATATGACCATCAATTTGTATCTCCGGACTTCGCCTGTAACCGGGTTTTGTGCCTGTTGGTGATTTATCAATAAACTAAACAAACAACTAAACGACCATTAAAACATTGTTACAGCAATACTATTTCAGAATAAATGAGTGGGACTGCACTGCACTGGCACTGGGACTGCATGTATTTCAATTTGCACAATTTACCAGTGCACTTGAATTTAAGAATCGTTAAATCTTTTGATTCGATCAGCCTTGATTTGATGAGTTTTGATTCACTCATGATTCATGAATCAAAAGATCTGGTGGTGAATCAATATTTTGATTCAATGAAGTTTGATTGAACGATTCCAATCGATTCAATCAGCGTCGAATCAATAACCAGTCTGGTTCCGAGGGATATGGGGCCGGGACGACTTTTCAAAGGCCCGCTTTACCGTGGGCACGCCGAGAGATTTGAACCCCGGTCCCTGGCACAGAAATCAAGTACTTAACTTACCACTGTGCCAGATATTTCACTGTGTATTTCACTGGTATTATATACGGCCTTGACTGTACCAGTGCTGCACCGATTTCAAATCTATGGTGAGTCTCTATGGCCTTGATTTCAAATCACGCTTGTCCACAAACCAAAACCAAGGCCGTATAAGAGAGGAAGTGCTAAGTGTGCTAAGTGAGGGAGTTAACGTAGTCGGACGTGTCTGATAACGCTCTGGTGTTTAAGCTATTTTACCGGAACCAGTTTAAGTCACATTATGTAAAGCATATAAGTATTCTGCTAATTTAACGGAGATGATTTTGGCCCTAATTACATAGTCCCTAAGTATATATTTCGCTTGCTTTTTGCCCTTAAAAAGTACGATTTTTTCATATAATTCTTAAAAATCGCGTTTGCTCAAGAAGCCAGTGACTATTGATTTCTCATTGTAAAACACGTGCATCGTAACGGAGCAGAAACTTCCAGCCTGATAAACTCCCTAAACTATATATACTCCGATTCTCAAAACCTGTTGGCCGAAAAATGGCAGCCACTCATGAACATGGACAAGATGGATATTACAATGGCACGGAAAAATAATATGAATATTCTGTTAATCCTAGTATTTATATTGATCGTCGTTATCTCTATGGATGTAAGCTCATCATGCCTACAAATTCTAGTCATAAACTTTCAGAGCCTGTATGGAAAAAGAGCGAGTTTTTGGAAGCTTTTGGAAAAAGTCCAGCCCGACGTGGTCTTGGGAACGAGACATGGATGAATGCCACCATGACCGACGGCGAAATGCTGCCACCAACATACAGGTTCGCCGCTCGGAGAGACAGGCCCGAAAACCCGCACGGAGGCGTTGTCATCGTCACCAAATCAACGCTTCAAACATCCCAGATCCAAGTAAGTGGCGACACCGAACTAGTCGCTGCGTCCATTGAGACCCGGACAAAGCCCGTCATCGTATGCAGCCTCTACCGACCCCCCGATAACAACACCGATTATTCCGACCGTATGTGCACCGCAATCGCAGCCATCCACGCAAAGCACAAGCGGCAGGTGATCTGGATCGGAGGGGATGCAAACCTGCCTGACATCTGCTGGGAGAACGAGACGGTAACCGGTTACAGTTATGTTCAAGCCATCAACGCCGGATACATAGAAATGCTACGGGATGTCGGCTGTCAACAGATGGTTAAATTTCCGACGCGGCTAAATAATACCCTGGACATTTTCGCCACCAACAGACCATCGCTGGTGACCAAGTGCTCACGGCTCCCGGGGTTCGGTGACCACGACGCCGTGCTGGTGCAGACCACCGTCACGCCCAGGCCCCGGAGACCGGTCAGGCGGCTGATCCACCTGTGGTCGCGGGGCGGACCTGCAGGGGACTGGCTGGCGAGCTCAGTGAGTATGTGACTCAGCTGAAGAACACGGTGCAAACTGGCGACTTCCCGACCGTGGAAACCTTGTGGAGAGATTTCAAGGCCGCTTGCAACACCGCAACAGACCGTCATGTGCCTTCCAAATACACCTCGACTAGATTCAGCCAGCCGTGGTGCAACCGTGACGTCAAGCGATCCTGCCGGCGGAAGAGAACGAGCGCACGAGAAAGCCAGACGCACAAACGACCCTGACGACTGGCAGCGATACTACCGGCTGCAAAAGGAAGCACGGCAAGCATGTAACACGGCATATAACAACTACGTCCGTCACATGATCACAGACGACACGACTAGCAAGAAACTCTGCAGCTTCATCAAGTCCAAGAAATCTGACGGATCCGGCATTCCTCCTCTTTTGGGACAGTAACATTCTAAAATCGAAACCTCAGGAGAAGGCTGAAATCCTTAACCAACAGTTCTCGTCCGTTTTCACCTCACCCAAGAAAATCTGAAGACTAACCCTGATCTGGGCACGTCACCTCACCCTGAAGCCACGGAAATTACTGTGGACGTAGCTGGCGTCCAGCATATCTTACAAGGACTCGAGCCCCACAAAGCTAACGGACCAGACCGCATATCTAGCCGTCTGTTGAAAACAATGGCAGCGGCGCTGGCACCGGCCCTCACCATCATCTTTCGAGCGTCGCTTGAACAAGGCCAGATCCCGGACGACTGGAGAAAAGCGTACGTGTCGCCTATTTTCAAGAAGGGTGACAAAGCCCGGGCCTCAAATTACCGACCAATAAGCTTGACATCCGTGAGCTGCAAGGTGTTGGAGCACATCATCCACAGCCACATCATCAGCCACCTGGAGAGCAACAACATCCTCGCTGACCAACAGCACGGGTTTCGAAAAAAGCGGTCCTGCGAATACCAACTTCTCGTGACCGTAAATGACCTGGCAAAAGGGCTCGATCGACGCCAGCAGATCGATGCAATCGCCTTAGACTTTAGCAAGGCTTTCGACACGGTGCCTCACCTCAAAACTCGCTGCAAAACTTTGTCACTACGGCGTGAGAGGAAAAACGTTACGGTGGATCGAGTGTTTCCTCCGCGGCCGGACCCAGCAAGTTGTGGTCGACGGCGAGCAGTCGGCGCCGGCTCCGGTGACGTCAGGAGTGCCGCAGGGAACGGTGCTGGGGCCGCTGCTCTTCTTAGTTTATATCAACGACCTGCCGCAGGGCGTCACATCAACACCACGGCTGTTTGCTGACGACTGTCTAATCTACCGCGTCATCAACAACACCGCTGATACAGAAGAGCTCCAGAAAGACATTGATACGCTGGAAAAGTGGGAGCGGGACTGGCAAATGTCGTTCAATCCTGACAAATGCGAAGTAATCCACGTCACAAACAAGAAAACGACCATATCCAAAGACTACACTATCCATGGCGAAGTGCTGAGAACATCAAACAGCATCAAGTACCTGGGCCTGAACATTGACAACAACCTCTCATGGCAAAAACATGTTACGACTATCACAAAGAAGGCAACGAACACGCTGGCCTTTCTGCGGAGAAATATATCGTGCTGCCCACCAGCCATCAGATTGACGGCATACAAGGCGTTGGTCAGACCGCAGCTGGAGTACGCTGCCACGGTGTGGGATAACTCCGTAAAAGCTCGCGCGTCAGCCGTAGAAGCCATCCAGCGGCGAGCCGCCCGGTTTATCACCGGCAACTACGACCGACTCAGCAGCGTCACCGACATGATAAAGGGAGGTGGGCTTGGACATTCTGAAAAGCCGAAGATGTCAAGCAAAACTAACAACCATGTACCGAGCTACACATAATCTGATAGATATTCCCACCACTCCTCTCGAGCCCATCAGAAGCAGAACGAGAGGACATGACCGCAAGTTTCTACTGCCATCCTGTCAAAGCAAATGCTACCAAGACTCGTTTTACCCGTCAGCAATAAGCCTCTGGAACCTCTCACAAAAAAAATGTCGATGCAACCTCTGTGGATGCTTTCAAGGCTGCCCTGTCTAAACTGTGACCTGACTTGACCCTAGTAAATGTCAAAAAGTTGACCAGGACGAAATCTGTTTTCGATTACCTCAAATGTGTTTGTGTATTGTGTATGTGTATTGTATCCGACGAATTGGACCCGAACTGTGCGATAATGCTCCTGTGAGACCGGCACAATAAAGGGAGAGAGGAGAGAGAGGAGGAGAGAGGAGAGAGAGAGAGAGAGAGAGAGAGGAGAGAGAGAGAGAGAGAGAGAGAGAGGAGAGATGGAGAGAGAGAAGGAAGAGAGGAGAGAGAGAGAGAGAGAGAGAGGAGAGAGGAGAGAGAGAGAGAGAGAGAGAGAGAGAGAGAGAGAGGAGAGAGAGAGAGAGAGAGAGAGAGAGAGAGAGGAGAGAGAGAGAGAGAGAGAGAGAGACGAGAGAGAGAGAGAGAGAGAGAGAGAGAGAGAAGAGAGAGAGAGAGAGAGAGAGAGAGAGAGAGAGAGAGAGAGAGAGAGAGAGAGAGGAGAGAGAGAGGAGAGAGTCATCTGGGATTTTAGCACCCCAAAAATACATTATCGTGACGTCACTTGGTGCTCTGGTCCGACTCGGCTGTCTCCGAACGCGCTCGGTGCGGTGCGAATATTTCTAACGGGATACGGATAGTTGCGCCTAAAGGTCTGCTCCACGGCATGCGTTTTTGATTTTTCTATTTTTTCGTTTTTTTCGCTTTATGAGTTGATTTTTTTTCGCGTTTTTCGCTTCAATTTCGAAGTTTATCGTTTTTTACAAGTTGTCACTTTTCACAATAGGAATGTCAGCTGGTTTGTACTGGATAAGTGACGGCCGACAGCGGTTTTGTCCTAATATCATATATATTGGGGCAAGCGGTATCATGGATGTCAACCACCAGCATCTTTTGCGGCTGGTTTTCCTGCGGACGCCTGCAGAGAAGGCGCCAGGAGCGCCATCAGCGGACCTGCTGGGTGCGCCCAATTCTTCTTCGTCGGGACCAAACGGGCGAGTATCACACGCTGGTCCGCGAGATGCGGACACCGACTCAGCCGCACACCCAGCGGTATTTCCGCATGAGTGTTGAAGATTTCGACGAGCTGCTGGCCCTTGTCTCTGACAAGATCAAGAAGGAAGCCACCACCATGCGGGATCCCATCTCCCCTGGCGAGCGTCTGGTGGTGACGCTGAGGTTCCTGGCGGCGGCGGCTCGATGAAGTCTGTGGCCGAATCCTACCGTATCGGTACGCGACGATTCGCAAGATCATCCCAGAGGTATGCGAAGCAATCTGGTCTGAACTTGGGCCAACAGTTCTGGCCTTCCCGACCCCGTCTGAGTGGAGACAGATGGCCAAGGACTTTGAGGCCATCTGGCAGTTCCCTAACTGCGTGGGCTCCGTGGATGGCAAGCATGTCATGATCGAGAAGCCGTCAAACAGTGGTAGCATCCATTACAATTATAAAGGGTTCTGCAGCGTTGTCCTCATGGCGGTAGTTGACGCCCACTACCGGTTCAGCTTCATCAGCGTCGGCGGCAACGGGCAGAAGAGCGACGGCGGCGTGTGGGCGGCCTGCGAGCTGGGCAGCATGTTGGAGGAGCAGCTGAAGGGTGGACCGGCAGTGCTGCCCGGGCCGGAACCGTTGCCCGGCACTGACACCGCCCTGCCACATGTGCTTGTGGCCGACGAGGCCTTCCCACTGCGGCCCTTCCTGATGCGGCCGTTTCCGGGGGCTCGGCTCAACCCTGAGCGCCGGATCGCCAACTACCGCATGTCACGCGCTCGGCTGACGTGCGAGAATGCCTTTGGTATTCTTGCACAAAGGTGGCGGATTTACCGAGGCCCCATCGGCTGCAGCGTCCCTAGCACGAAACTGATGGTGCAGGCCACCTGCGTGCTACACAACTTCCTGCGCGGCAAGGACGTGGCCCGCCAGGAGACGCGCCCGGGCTGCTACAGCACGCCTGGCGCTGAGGAGCGCGGCGAGGTGGCCGGCCTGGGCAACATCATCAACCCAGGTGCAGCACGCAACCCCACCAGGCAGGCGACCCAGGTGCGCGACGCCTTAGTCACCTACTTCAACGGCGTCGGCAGCGTGCCGTGGCAGCAGTCCCGGGTGGACCGGGCGGACGTCCACTAGAATGGACCCGCGGAGCGGAAGCGGCCACGGGACGACCAAGGACGAGCCACTCAGCACCAGTTGTCTGTGGGCGATGGGGCCTGCCGTGACATTCCAATGAAGTTGAAATGTTCACCTTTCTCGACACCTATCTGTTGTAGCTTTGCTTAGCTTGAACCTAAATAAATGGCAATCAGTTCATAGTCAGGTTGTTTTATGGAGAAAGGCACATTTTCAAATGAGCATGTTGAACAATGTTGGTGTATTTGTACCACTGGTGCACAACACTCTGGACTATCTATACCACTCTGCAGCGCACCACTCTGCAGCACACCACTCTGCACAACACAACTCTGGGAACACCACACGCGCCCGAACCACACACGAACCACACAACCACACACGAACGAACACAACCACACACTTACTCGCTAAGCAAGCGGTAAATTTCGTCGCGAGCACGCTTTGCATCATGCGCGTCACGGCTGTCCAGCTGGGCAAGCACAAAGCTTGCAAACGTGGCGTTCACAGACTTCGCAGCGGCGCGGTTGTGCGCCATCTCCTCCATTATGCGCTCCTCCACATATGGCGACTCAGCGCTCGCTCGTCATTTTTGGCGCTGCGTGACGCGCTGCTGCTGAGAGGAGCTAGGGGTGGCTACTGACGGAGCGGGTTGCACGAACTCATCAACGTTCTCAAACACTATCTCAGCGGAAGTGAAATCGCCAGGCTCCAGCTGGCTCTCGACGGCGGCAGGAACCGCAGCGGCAGCGGGAGCGGTCAGGTCACCGGCGGCAGGCGCGGTCAGGTCTCCGTCGACAGGAGCGGTCAGGCCACCGGCGGCGGGAGCGACCAAGGCGGACGTCCTGATCATGCCATGGGCATCGGGAGCCCCCAGGGCAGCAGAAACTGGACGGGTCCGGAAATGGGCGGACGAGACGTTCCTGAAAGTTTTAGAAATGGTTCAGACCTAAAAAGCACACATAAAACGTCACCGCCAACGACGGCAGGGCAGGTCAGGTGGGGGTCAGGTGGTAGTCAAGTGGGGGTCAGGTGGGGATCAGGTGGGGGTCAGGTGGGGGTCAGGTGGGGGTCAGGTGGGGGCCAGGTGGGGGTCAGTTGGGGGGGGGGGGCAGATGGCAGGGCAGAGCAGGGCAGAGCAGGGCAGAGCAGGGCAGAGCAGGGCAGAGCAGGGCAGAGCAGGGCAGAGCAGGGCAGAGCAGGGCAGAGCAGGGCAGAGCAGGGCAGAGCAGCAGAGCAGAGCAGAGCAGAGCAGAGCAGAGCAGAGCAGAGCAGAGCAGAGCAGAGGCAGAGCAGAGCAGAGCAGAGCAGAGCAGAGCAGAGCAGAGCAGAGCAGAGCAGAGCAGAGCAGAGCAGAGCAGAGCAGCAGAGCAGAGCAGAGCAGAGCAGAGCAGAGCAGAGCAGAGCAGAGCAGAGCAGAGCAGAGCAGAGCAGAGCAGAGCAGAGCAGAGCAGAGCAGAGCAGAGCAGAGCAGAGCAGGGCAGAGCAGGGCAGAGCAGGGCAGAGCAGGGCAGAGCAGGGCAGAGCAGGGCAGAGCAGGGCAGAGCAGGGCAGAGCAGGGCAGATCAGGGCAGAGCAGGGCATAGCAGGGCAGAGCAGGGCAGAACAGGGCAGGGCAGAGCAGGGCAGAGCAGAGCAGGGCAGAGCAGGGCAGGGCAGAGCAGGGCAGAGCAGGGCAGAGCAGGGCAGAGCAGAGCAGGGCAGAGCAGGGCAGAGCAGGGCAGAACAGGGCAGAGCAGGGCAGGGCAGGGCAGGTGAGGACAGATCAGGTGGGGGCAGGTGATGGCACGGGTGAGGATTACAAGGCCATGCTCCCTTCCCCCGCTGTTGGCCTTGAAAGAAGAACATCATGTCTCCAAATACATATAGAGCAAGCAAATACAAAGGATTCTGATCACACATTTCATGTTAAAAACTTACTGTTATTATATTTGAATTTTATTTTATTTTAAACCAAGAAAGTCAATACACTCAGCAGCCCTAGTGAGCACCTACTGGAAAGGGAAGCATGTGTATAGTTCATCTTTCAGACCTGACATGGCTCAAAGTTCATCAATTGCAAAATGCACATGGAAGTGGTGAAGATCCAATAGCTGAATAGTAGAAGTTGAGATGCTCATCATACAAATGTGTGTATCTTCTATGTTCTGTAGAGGGGTAATCAACCAGATGAAGTGCTTTGACCACTTTGAGCCATGTCAGGTCTGAAAGCAAACAAACTATAGCAGTATCACAGTCATTCTCATTTCTGATGGAAACACAATAACACTGTGGAAGTAGGAACATAAGGAAGGGATACTCACATTCCCCTCTTCACAACAGGAAGCAGAAATGACAACTGCTGTACATAGGGCCCCAGCTTGTTTAAATCATCTGGTGCTGGGCTACCACTCGGAGCGGCTTTGCGAAGTCGCTGGAGGAAGTAGTTTCTAGCCTTCCCCCACAGAGATTTTGCATTCTCAACTGAAAAAAAACAAACAAATTGGGGTTGTTAATAAAGCATCTTATTTGTATTGTTTCTTTTTGCACCATGAGCATGAAATACAAAACAAGCAACTTTATTCATACTAATATCACAAAAATAATCAAAACAACTATCACTCTTTGTCTTTGTGCAAGGTGGGTCATACCTGACAGTCCAGTCACTCCTGCCACACGCCTCCACACAACCTCCTTATCCGACCTCCTCAAACTGTAGAGGCGGCACCTCTTGTCCCACAGTGTTGGGGCCTCTCGTACGGCCTCAATGAGGGCCTCAGTTCCTGTCATGCACAAAAGACAAATATAAATTCCCAATGCTCACCATGGTTAAAGGGTGGAAGCTATATCTAGGTTGCTAATAACTTCAACTTGAAACTGAGAAGGTAGTACCTATTTATCAAACCTATTTATCCTAACCTAACCTAACCTATTTATCAAACTCACTGCAATACTGGTATCGGTATGGGCTCGCACTAAAAGCTGGATTTTTTTTCCAGCAGTTGGCCGCCAGGGACTGCTAGTGAGCCTGGGTGTTATGACGTCGCAGGCGGTTCACTTTATTCAAGATAATGCTGTCTATTTAGCATTAACCGGTACCATTTGCTTGCGAGTTGTGACGTCATAACACCCTGGCTCACTAGCAGTCCCTGAGCCGAGGCAACCAGGTGAGTTGACCTGGCGGCCAACTGCTGCTAAAACTCCAGCTTTTAGTTTGAGCCTCAGTATGGGTTTGTTCAGATTCTTCATCGGATGGTAAATTGAAGCAACTGATGTTGGTGATAACAATTCAGCCAGTTTGATAAATATACAGAGAAGAATTATCCCAGCCAAAGCTAGGAACTATAACCAACCTTCCTCACACATGTTGGCGCCTTCCATTTCAAGATCAACTTCGGCTCCCACTGCGATTGAGTCCATGATGTCCATGATGTGTGGGAAATACAAATTTGCTGGATAATCTGACCAATCTTATCTTCTATTTTCATCAAAGAAACACCTCTAGTGCAAAATTATATACCAACAAACATCAACATTTCCACCCCTGAAAATACGTACTGAGGCACGCTGCTAGCTGTAAAATGCAGAGTACTTATATCAATGTAAAATGTAGATGCACGTAATTGAACTTTACTCAAGATAAAGGCCCTGGAAAAAGGTATGTTGAACACGCGCTTCGCTAACGCCGCACCACTTTCACTTTGGCGATATATAGAAAAAGCGATGTTCAACCCAAACTTTTGGGTTGAATCAACGTTTCGCTTTTACATTTTTTTCGCTTTTTTCGCGTCGCGTTTTCGTTTTCTGAGTACGTTTCTTCGTTTTTTTTGCGCGTTAAAAAAAAAATCACCTCTCATGGAGCTGTCTCCATGTAATCCTATGGCACAGGAAGTTTTTCGAGACCGGAAAAAACGAAAAAATAAAAAACGTAATTAAAAAAGCGAAAAACACGCGCCGTGGAGCCTGTACTTAAGGAACCAAGCGCTCTGAGATCTGTGATCGCCGGGAACGAGCAACAGGCGGAACGGTGATTAATTTAGAGGCAGACAGGTTCTATGAATCCGTGACTTGTTGCTCTCTTAAGACTTTTTTCCAACCCTTTGCCAGCCGACACCAAGAGGCCAGTCTTGTTTTCACCAAGCAAAGATACTGAGATGTACTTATATGTCTCGGGCTTGTTTTTACCAAGCAAAGATACTGAGATGTACTTGTATGTCTCGGGCGTCTTGTTTTGACAAACAGCGACGCTCAGGTGAACTTGTATGTTGAGTTTATACTCATTAATATTTAATTGGTCTTAGGAATCATTGGAGCTGTGTTCATAATTTATGGCCCGACCCCAGTACCAGGAAGGTGTTAGCATATGCGTACATTTGGAATAATGTTGGTCCTAATGCTTTCTGCAGATGCGAGGCGTACGAACCAGAGTCCTGCCAGGGCAGGTGGTGCTGATCCGGAGACGCCGCGGGCAGCTGACTCGAACTCGGTCAGCAAAAAAAGGTGAGATGGGCGTCTACATATCAAAAATGAAGATATTGCTTTGAAATGTGCTATGGGTATTGTCCATACGCCTTCTCACATATATTCCGGTTTTTCTAACATCTTTCAAAATTTTGATTTTGTGGGTTTTTTTTTTAAAGTTTTTTTATTATATTTTGCGTTTTTCCACCAACATGACGTCATCAAAACATGATTATCTCCCAAACTACTTAACCAATTTCAATTAAATTTTTACAGCATACGTATAATAATAATTGTTGTACACTCAGCTACCAAAAAATTTAACAGGATGCGCTGCATGTGTAAAAAGTTATTCAAGAAAAACCTCAGGGCGGGGTGGGGGCTGTCAGGCCCCCCTCCGTAGGGCGAGGGTTAAAGAAGTAGTCGTCTGACCATAACATTATATTTTTTAATTCCAGAAGTCTAAAAAATGGAAGTTGTCTGGTCTTGTTACAAGTTTGAATATCAAACGATAAGTAAATACATAATGAGTAATGCATTTGCAACGTTTAACTCGCCTGAGCAATGTCATCGCCACCAGTGGTTCACTAAAATGCGCCTGAATAATACCTTCAACATGCACTGTCCAATGCCATGACTGACAGCCGGAGTCGGAGTCTGAAAATTGTACCGACTTGGACTTCGACTCAGGCCGAAATCACGGACTCCGACCGACTCCGATTCCGCAACCCTGCTCAAGACCACCATAAATATTACAACACTCATCATTTTGGTTTTGTTACGACAAAGGAAATTAATGAATGGAACGATGTCGCTGAAGCATGACAAACTAAATCGCAAGTAACTAAACACTGGAGACAGTTTTGCTTGTATTCTTTCCGATTCGGGTTTTGTATTTATTGAGTTTTGTTTTAGCTATCGTGACTCACGCAGAGCCAATAACGACTGCCAATTCACTTCTTGCGCGCTGACTTTGGCATTATGTTGTTTAGGTGCCAGGCATCAAGGCGTTCCTCACAAGACTCGCTGTCCGCTCATTGGACCGGAGTCGCGGGGAGAACGTTCGGGGCCGCGACGTCGGAGCAACCAACGCGGCGGTCAACGACAATGCGTACCTGATGCGAAAAGTGGCTGAACTGAGCATGCTGAGGAGTGTGAAGCATCCAGACTGTCTCCTGTTTATCAGGTCGGCCATAAATGACCTGGCACAAGCAAGGCTGATCCCCGCCAGTGCTGTGCCCACGACGGAGTCCATCCGTGTCGCATGGGGCTTCGTTCGAGCCTTGCCAGACGACCTGACGAATGCGGATATGTGTAGGCGCCTATTCAAGGGGGCTGCTGTAACGAACGGATGCATCGCTCCGTACGCTGACCTGGTGAGTAGGATATGGCTTCTCTCCTCGCCAGAGTCTGTGGTAGAGAGTATGGCCAGCGTCATCAAGGACATATTTGGTGAACATCGGCAGCTCACGCACCAGAACGCTGCGACGGAGCTTTTCGTCCGATGGAACGGACCAGCGGTGGGCTCGGCAGATGACATCATAAACCACGTGCAGGCGCGGTACTGCAACACGTTCGTTAAAACGTGACAAAGGAGCATCCACAGCTCGCTCCAGGGAACAGTGGTCCGCCGCATGCAGTCGCAGAAATGTCACCGGGCGGTTATTTACCAGTGAGCCCCTGCTGCCCCAGCCCGCCCACGACCAGCCCGCCAAGCAGCTGGCCTGAGCCAGCCGTCTCCCGGTTCCCCCAGTTTGGTCTGCCCGACAGACTTCGGCGTTGACTTTCCGCCAACTGTCTGGGTCTCCTTCTGGGTTATCAAAAACGTGAGATGCAGTCTGATGTGGCGCCCTTCTCGCGGCAGACTGTGTTCATACCGACAGCCACCGAAAGTTGCAAGTAAGTAACAATAACAACGTGAATTAATTGCAGCTCTCAGAGGTGCGTGCTGTTGCGCTAATGCGCTGCTGGGTTGCGGTAAAGACCGCTCGCTGCCCAGACCAGGTGGCGCACATTTTGCTTTGAAATGGTACAGGAGCTGTGCATGATGGACCGTAATTTGTAAGTAAAAATTGGCGGAAACATCGATACAATTTGAGTAGCAATATCAATCATATTTATTTTATACTGCTGCCTTTTGAGTCATTTTGGCTTTGCACCGAAAAATTTCCTCATATTAATATGTAGCAAAAGGGCTTCGAACGTAGCAATTTAAGCTTGCTCGTTTTCGAGTTGGTAGCAGCCCGGACATTTTCTCGACCTCTGGTCCGCCCCGCACCGGGTCACCTGCTTCGTCCGCTGCGGGAGCAGCGAGGTAGGTCGCCACCATCAATGCCACAAATATCAGTATCTCCTCTTAATAGGATGACTGCAGCGACCGCCTGTTTAACGTAGGTGTCTGACTGCCGTCTGAACTTGACCACTGTATTTTATTTTCCTCAGAAACTCAACCGCCTCCTTCGGCACCGACGCCTGTTCTCGTAGAGGTTTGTGCACCTAAAGTTTAACCCGACTGGTAAGGCGCAGGCTGCTGTCCAGGGCCTCCCCTGACTGATGAGGGTTATGTCAAGGCGATAGAGACCCTGCAAGAAAAGTTTGAGCGTCCTGACCTGCTGAGGGAGGCCCCAATGCAGAGGTTGTTGAACACTGGCCGTGTCTACAATATTGATAACCTTCCCCAACTGCGCCAGATGGTGGGTGGTCTGGTGTCTGATGTGCATTCACTGGAGACCATGAGTGTCATGCCAGAGTCGTTCTCTGTCCTGCTCATGCCAATCTTGAAGTTGTGTCCCAGAGTCCTGGAGGTTGGCATGGATGAGGATGCAGCTGAACTCCAGTGTTTCAGAGGAAAACCTGCCAGAGTTTCTGAAGTTCACACAGCAAGGAGATCAGGTTGAAAGAGGAGGCAGCCATCCGGAAGACACCAGCCAGCAAAGAGGCTCAGTCACCTCATCTCAGGTCAGGGAAGTCTGCTGTCAATGTTCTGGGGGTTCAGAGGAGGACAAACAGGACTGACTGGTTGTGTGGAGCATGCAATGTTGCTAAACATGACCTGTCTGCTTGTTATGTGTATTGAGGCATGGACGATGCTTCAAGGTGGAGAGTGGTGAGGCAGGAGCGTCTGTGCTACCAGTGTTTGGGACCTCACCTGATGCGCATGTGTACCAGCTCAGCCTGCCCAAGATGTGGCGGACCTCACCACTCATCACTGTATGACCCAGGGCTGTCTGTAACTGTCGCTGCTCGTGCACTGCCGGCCGCTGCTCGTGCACTGCCGGCCGCTGCTCGTGCACTGCATGCCGCTGCTCGTGCACTGCATGCCGCTGCTCGTGCACTATCTGTCGTTGCTCGTGCACTGCATGCTGCCGCTCGTTCACTGCCCACTGCCGCTGCGGGGCCACCTGGTTGGACTGTCCCTGCTTCTTTCCAGAGTGGTCGGGCTCCGTCCCATACGTGCACGTATGCACGGACGGACGGACGGACGGACGGACGGACGGACGGACGGACGGACGGACGGACGGACGGACGGACGGACGGACGGACGGACGGACGGACGGACGGACGGACGGACGGACGGACGGACGGACGGACGGACGGACGGACGGACGGACGGACGGACGGACGGACGGACGGACGGACGGACGGACGGACGGACGGATGGACGGATGGACGGATGGACGGATGGACGGATGGACGGATGGACGGATGGACGGATGGACGGATGGACGGATGGACGGATGGACGGATGGACGGATGGACGGATGGACGGATGGACGGATGGACGGATGGACGGATGGACGGATGGACGGATGGACGGATGGACGGATGGACGGATGGACGGATGGACGGATGGACGGATGGACGGATGGACGGATGGACGGATGGACGGATGGACGGATGGACGGATGGACGGATGGACGGATGGACGGATGGACGGATGGACGGATGGACGGATGGACGGATGGACGGATGGACGGATGGACGGATGGACGGATGGATGGATGTATGTATGTATGTATGTATGTATGTAT
Organism: Chirona hameri; assembly: GCA_036785665.1. Classification (NCBI taxonomy): domain Eukaryota; kingdom Metazoa; phylum Arthropoda; class Thecostraca; order Balanomorpha; family Balanidae; genus Chirona; species Chirona hameri. Next base: position 82,499 of record JAXIVJ010000444.1, on the reverse strand, counting down.
GTATGTATGTATGTATGTATGTATGTATGTATGTATGTATGTATGTATGTATGTATGTATGTATGTATGTATGTATGTATGTATGTATGTATGTATGTATGTATGTATGTATGTATGTATGTATGTATGTATGTATGTATGTATGTATGTATGTATGTATGTATGTATGTATGTATGTATGTATGTATGTATGTATGTATGTATGTATGTATGTATGTATGTATGTATGTATGTATGTATGTATGTATGTATGTATGTATGTATGTATGTATGTATGTATGTATGTATGTATGTATGTATGTATGTATGTATGTATGTATGTATGTATGTATGTATATATGTATATATATATATATATATATATATATATATATATATATATATATATATATATATATATATATATATATATATATATATATATATATATATATATATATATATATATATATATATATATATATATATATATATATATATATATATATATATATATATATATATATATATATATATATATATATATATATATATATATATATATATATATATATATATATATATATATATATATATATATATATATATATATATATATATATATATATATATATATATATATATATATATATATATATATATATATATATATATATATATATACATATATATATATATATATATATATATATATATATATATATATATATATATATATATATATATATATGGACACAACATGAAATTATGCTAAATGAGTGATGACACCCAACACCAAATCATCACTAGTGCTGAGCTAAGTGAACCGCGGGATCTCACAGAACGGGTACGATTCAGATCCTTGGCAGATCTGCATGCGGAGTTTAGCGTAATACGGGAAAGCGTGACAAAGTGTGTAAGCCTTCGTTGTAGTTGAATCCCGTGTCGGAGTACGAACAGTTGATTTGTCGCGCTTCCAAATATTTTAGGAGTGCGCTAGATTTCAGTAAACGGTCGTGAACGTTCTTTCGATCGACAGTTTCTGATCCAGTCATAAACCAGCTGACTACGATAGCACTGCCGCGAATGCGGTATCACCAGGAACAGTGCACACACTTCCTCGTCTCCACTCAGTTCGACAAGCCTACTGCACAGCTATTCAAGACCCTGCAGCGGAATATGGCAGCCTTCACGCCCGGCGCGGTGGAGAACCTGCAGCGGGCGGTGGCCATCACCGGGACGCGGCAGTCTCGCCTGGTCAGTACGCCTGATCAGATCGTGCCCGCTGGCGCTGTGCACCGCCTGTCCAAGCCGGTCGGCGCCGGCACGGCGTCACAGGATTGGCAGAGCCGCGGGCTGGCCGACCGGGGTTATCCGCCCTGACACAAACCTGCTCCTCCTCGTCTACCGTATTATTGTCAAAACAAACTAAATTGTCTAGTCTACATTCTGCAATCAGACAGACATGTCCCTGGGATTGCAGAACCCACCTGGTAACGTCGCGCCGGGCCGTCTGGGCGTCTCTGTCTCCGGCGGAGTCCAGGCCGGTCATCTCTTACACCACCAGGCGGAGCACGCCAGTAGTGAGCCGATGCAGGTCGGGCACCGCGGCCTGCATGCGGCCCCAGGTGGCGCGCTGCCGGGAGCGCAGCTGCGCGGCGTCCTGCAAGCGGCGCCAAGTGTCGCCAGCCGCCAGGCGGCTTCCAGCGCCGCCACCAGCTGCTGTAGCTGGGTCAGCAGCTCCGCCTCCCAGCGTGGCCGGCGCACTGCAGCACCGATAACTGGTGGATCGACGAGAGGTTGAGTTAGGATGTCATATTACAATTAGGTCCAGAAAGGGCTTTGGCAATGCATTTCTGCTATGTGCACTAAAGCCATGTCCTGTGTAGATCAGCTGCAGCATGTTACAACTGCATGTATCAGAGCATTACAACAGCAAATTCTACATTTAGCAATTCAGCAGTTGGCATTTGGAATGGCAAAGCACACCTGTCAGGAAATGGGAAAATTGAGAGCAAAGTTTATTTGCACCACAAATGAGTGTCAAATTTGGAATCAGCACATAAAAACCATAGGAAATACAAAATATATGTATATAACACAGTGGGTGTCACCACAAAATTTTGAGTGGGGGGCCAGCCACGGGTTGGGGGTCAACTAGGGGTATGGGGGGCCAGCCCCATAGGGCTAATTTTAAAATGGGACGGAGCGATCCTGGGCGGCAAATCGTCAGGCATAGTCAGTGTTGCCTCCCACATGTCACTGCCTGACTCCCTGAGCAGTGTTTGGATGCACACTGGCAGCTGCTACTAACAGCACTTGCAATATCCATGCAACCAGGCGTCAGCCAATGAAAAGCCAGAAAGGGAAAACATCACAATGGGCACTGTGGAGCCTTTGGAGAGGCTATTTCGGTCATTGTGGAGACTTTAACCTAGCACTCAAGATGTTGGAAAAACTGAACATTTCATGAATGTATACACTTAAAATAATGTTACAGTCCATAACATAACATCTTATGTATGCTGAAATTTACCTTCTGATGCCAAATAGTTACTTTTTAGAGACATCTTTTATTGTGCTGCAGCAACACAATGTTGCAATGTGTTGTCCCACTCCTGTACATCAAGGTTAAGGATAATACATTGGTTTGCTAGGGGAAAATCACAGAAGCAGCAAAAGCACTATCCATCCATCCATCCATGTTTCAATAATGGTGCACAAGACAAATCAAACTGAAATTAAAATATCTGATAGGCCCCTGAAGCAGTCTAGAAGTGCTTAATTAATAAATGTGTGTTTCTGTCATAATTGTGATGTCAGCTAGAAAAACGTGTTAGTAGTGTGTGACGAACAGCGCTCATATCCCTCGGAACAGGGTGAGACCTGAGTTCCAGTTAGCACCTTGGTCCCAAGAGGATACGGTGTTTGGTCCATGTGTATATTGTGAGGTAAACTTTCAATCAGGAGTGGCTACCATGTAAACCATGGTAGCTAAAAATAAATGACCAGTCCAAAGCAATTAAACCCAATGAATTTGAAGCCATAAGCAAACTAGAATTGTCTGGTGATTCTTCAGCTTTGGATTTTGTATTGAACTTACAATAAGAAGGCTTGAAGCATGTTGATGTAGGCTTGCAATAAGCAGACCACAAAACAGCATATTTTGGCAAGCCAAGGTTCAGGTTAGGTCAGGGCTAGTTAGGTTAGGCTCGGTTATATTTATTTTCCCATTCATCTTTATTTGCCAGATGTGTTGCTTTTCTTGAGGTGCACGCTTATTACAACTTTACCAAGGTACAACTTTAAATTCCAAATCAAGTTCGGTGTGTGGACCAAGCACGGCTAGCACTATCAACTTGAGTTGTTGCAGCAGTTGGCCGCCAGGGACCACTAGTGACCCAGGGGGTAATGATGTTGCAAGCAAATGGTACCAATTAAATATTTACCGCTAAATGTCTATTTATTTATTTATAAATAAACAAATACATATTTAGCAGTACTATTTGCTTGCGATGTCATAACACCCTGGCTCACTAGCGGTCCTTGGCGGCAAACTGCTACAACTCTAGTTGATAGTGCTAGCCCAATCACCATATCCTATTGGGACCAAGACGCTAACTGGAACTCTCACAATGTTCAGAGCAGACTGATTGATTCAACTTTTTTGGAACAATTCAATCACAATTCATTTTTGAATCTGAATGATTCAATCACCGTTCTGATTCACAATGTTTTTTTTAGAATTGATTCTTTGATTCAAAGAATCCAAAAAAAAATATATTTTAATCGATTCACATTTGATTCAAAATTTAAATATATGTGGTAAATATATATCAAATTAAAAAAAATGGAAACATACATTACATATAATATGACCATTACAACATTGCTACAGCAATACTATTTCAGAATAAATGAATGTAGCAACTGGGACTGCATGTATTTACACAATTTACCAGTGCACTTGAATTTAAGAATCGTTAAATCTTTTGATTCGATCAGCCTTGATTTGATGCGGGTTTTGATTCAATCACGATTTATGAATCAAAAGATCTGGTGGTGATCAATATTTTTTTGATTCAATTAAGTTTGATTGAACAATTCCAATCGATTCAATCAGTGTCGAATCAGTAACCAGTCTGGTTCCGAGGGATATGGGGGCCGGAACGACTATTTTAAAGGCCCGCTTTACCGTGGGCACGCCGAGGGATTTGAACCCCGGTCCCTGGCACAGAAATCAAGTACCTATCTTACCACTGTGCCAGATATTTCACTGTGTATTTCACTGTACCATTGCGCCGCACCGATTTCAAATCACGCTTGGTCCACAAACCAAAACCAAGGCCGTATAAGAGAGGTAGTCATCCGGGGACTTTAGCGCACCAATAATCATTAGCGTGACGTCTCTGGTGCTCTGGTCCGACTCGGCTGTCCCCCACGCGGCTCGGTGCGGTGCGAATATTTCGAACGGGATACGGATAGTTGCGCCTAAGGTACGAGTACGACCCTATTTAAGATTACGCTTACCGCGGATGATTATCCCTCCCTTAATTCATGCTGAGGGGAGACGGCCATGCGCTACCCGGTCTGTGTGAGGGGCGATTGGCGAGACGGCCATACGCTGCACCGGTCTGATTGAGGGGTGAGACGGCCATACGCTGCCCCGGTCTGACTGAGGTGTGAGACGGCTAAACGCTGCCCCGGTTCGGCTGAGGGGAGGAGGAGACGGTCATACGCTGCCCCGGTATGGCTGTGTGAGACGGCCATAAGCTGCTCCGGTCTGGCGGCTGAGGGGCGAGACGGGCATACGCTGCACCGGTCCGGCTGAGAGGCGAGACAGCCACACGCTGCCCCGGTCTGGCTGAGGGGCGAGAAATGGCATTGTGTATGGGTGTAGCTTTTCCAAGAAAGTTGGTTGGGAAAAATGTAATTTTGCTTGTTTTTTTTGTTTGGTTGGGGTGAAAATGACTATTTTAATGCCGGATAACCTCCAAATCTGACAAGAGTTTGTGGGGAAAACGCAAAGTTGGTGGGGCAGTGGCCCCACCATTTGAATAGGAAACTCCACCCGTGGCATTGTTTCTGCTTTAAGGAAATAGTTCACTTTCGGAAATTTTTCAGAACACGATTAATTATATTTTTAATAGATTCTTCTTTTTTTTTCAAAAATGGTCCTACATCGCGCCAATTCAGGACAGAATGTCGTAAATTATTAATGTTATGGTGTGCGTTATTGGTCTGCGCATGATCCGTGCAGTGTTGGCACTCTCAGACGGTACGGTATATCATATATGCGCCGCATTCCTTCGCCAAAAAGTCAAATATCTTCGGCTGGAGTCTTTTCAGCCAAGAAAAGTTCCAGATAAGGATTTCTCAACACGGGCTACAAAACTGCTATTTCAGTTCAAAATCCCATGTTGAAGGTGAACTATTTCCTTTAAAGGAAATAGTTCACCTTCGGAACATTTTTCAGAACACGATTTTATTATATTTTGTAATACAGTTTCTTTTTTCTTTTCAAAAATGGTGCTACATCGCACCAATTCAGGACAGAAGGTCGTAAAATATTAATTTTATGGTGTGCGTTATTGGTCTGCGCATGCTCCCTGGCAGTGCTGGCACTTTCAGACGGTACGGTACATCATATATGCGCCGCATTCCTTCGTCAAAAAGTCAAATATCTTCGGCTGGAGTCTTTTCAGCCAAGAAAAGTTGCAGATAAGGATGTCTCAACACGGGCTACAAAACTGCTATTTCAGTTCAAAACCCCATGTTGAAGGTGAACTATTTCAGGAAGTGTTCAAGACAGGGGCGGCGGATTCGGGGGGCAGCGGGGGCAGCCGCCCCCGCTTGCAAAATCAAGCGGGGGCAAAACGAACTTTTTGCCCCCCCCCTCTTCCGTAGTCGAAAATTACAAATCCTTTACCATATATGGTAAAAATTATTAGCATTACAAAAGTTTAAAAATAAAAGAAACATATGCTTCATATGGCAGTAAAATATGGAAGCTTGTCCTCGAGGCAAAATCGACGCAACCAGTGGCGGAATTTTATATCTCTTTGGGAGGCCCCTCCCCCAATGCTGAGCTGAGCCCCCAATGGTGCTCCGGCCTCCCCCCTAATGTTTTTTTTTCCAAATGTGTGCCCTTCCAAAATTGCAAGGACTACTCGTACATATTGCTCTGTTTGGAATTTTGCGTATTTCATTACATCAAGATGTGATTCCATCTTAGAACCATACGAGCATTGTAATTCCATCTGCGACTGCTTTTTCGATTATGATATCATAGATAAGTTGGTAGCAAGGATTCTCTTCTGGTAACAAGTTCGTAGATACAAGGTTCAAGCGTTTAGACTTAAAGGAAATAGTTCACCTTCAACATGGGTTTTGAACTGAAATAGCAGTTTTGTAGCCCGTGTTGAGAAATCCTTATCTGGAACTTTTCTTGGCTGAAAAGACTCCAGCCGAAGATATTTGACTTTTTGGCGAAGGAATACGGCGCATATATGATGTACCGTACCGTCTGAAAGTGCCAGCACTGCCATGGAGCATGCGCAGACCAATAACGCACACCATAAAATCAATAATTTACAACCTTCTATCCTTAATTGGCGCGATGTAGGACAATTTTTAAACAGAAAAAAAAGAAACTGTATTAAAAATATAATAAAATCGTGTTCTGAAAAAGAATTCCGAAGGTGAACTATTTCCTTTAAGGTTAGCGAATAGCAGAGGAGGAGCATGAACAATTGGCCATCGGGGTGCTCCATTTAAATGGTGTTCAATTATTTATTTTGTAAATTTATTGTTTGCCTGGCATAGGGGCTAGGGCTGATAGTTAATGCAGCCTTTTTGGCTCCCTGGTATTGCAATATCCTAAATATCCAACATCCGTGCTAAAATACTACGTTTGATACGGAGGAACATCGAGAGGATCCGGCCACCGTGGCGGGCGTGGACAGGGGGGGGGGGGGGGGCTAGGGGGCAATGGGCCCTCCAAGAGGTTAACCGAGATAGGCCTGAGGGAGCCCTTGGTCGGCCAGAGCGGGCCTCGTTGGACCTGGAGGGGAGCTCGGTCGGCCTGAGGGTCACTCCGTCGACGTGAGGGAGTCCTTCGTACACCTGAGGGAGTCCAAATCGGCCTGAAGAGCCATTGTTCGGCCTGAGGGTTTCCCTGCCGGCCTGAGGGGGCCGCAGTCGGCCTGGTCGGCATCAGGGATCCTCTGTCGGCCTGGATGGGAACTCGGTCGGCATGAGGGGCCCTCGGTCGACTATAGTGGCCCTCGATCGGCTTGAGGGAACCTCGGTCGGCTTGGGCTGCCTGAGGAGCTTTTGTTGGGCCCGAAGGTCTCTTTGTCGGTCCGAGGGACCCTTTGTCGGCCTGAGGGGGCCTCAGTCGGTCTGAGGGGCTCCCTCCGACTGCCCCCCCCCCCCCGGCACGTGAAAAGGTATTATAGCCCCTTGCTGAGCAAAATATTGCCGACGTGCCTGAACTGAATTGATCGAAGTCTCCCCCCCCCCCATGTCAAGATAAAATCCAAGATATGCTTCCACTGGTTCAAGATATGCTTTAAAAAACTTATAAAAAACAAAATATTTCAAAAGCAGACTTGCAACCTTACTATCTAACTTACTTATCTAACGGCGACGACTTCAAATTGCCGCTCGTTAACACCCGTGAGAAGGCCGCAAAACGCACGAAAGCGCAGCTGCGACGACGGGGCTGGCCACGACTGGACCAGAGCACCAGTGACGTCACCGCTAATGTTTTGCCGCTCGGCAGCCGATACATGGGGAATACCGGGATGACACCCCCTGACCAAAACCACGTGTCAATCGGCGCCAAAAAAAAACGAATGTGTTGTTATTGCCGCATCTTTTTAGCATATTTACTTTAGTTCTGTTACGTCACGGTACTCGGCCAATGGGAAGCCGCTCTTCTTCAATGTCAAAAAAAAGAATAAAAGAAATGCATTACGTTCTTCATCTAACTTAATATTTAACCCGTGAGTCAGTGGGTGGGTGGGTGGGGGTAGCCCCCTGATTAATTTTTGGAATATCTCAGGCCTACAGATCATCTCAAAGACAACTGGTCCATGGGAATCGTGTCGTACACCCCCCCACGCCACAACATCTGTTGTGTTGTTGTTGTTAGCTCCCTCCAGCTGGCAGCGCAGCCGCCGAAGTAGCCTCACGGCTCTGGAGGGCCCTGGCAGCGGCCCCCAAGGCCGCCACCTCGTCGTCGCTCAGGACGAGTTGATGTGTCGGGTCGATTGTACCGAGGCGCCGGAATCGGAGCGCCATCAGGGCCGGGCACCTCATCAGCACATGTGCTGGCAGTGGCGTAGCCAAGGGGGGGGGGGGCAAAGAGGCCATGGCCCCCCCTGGAGGCCAGGCGGGCCCCTCTGGCGACCGCGCGAGGGCCCCCTGGGGCCGAAGGCCCCAGTGTTTTGGATGGTGTCAGGTGCCCGCAAAACGCCTTATGTCGCATAAAGAACGTCCACGAACAAATCTAACACGAATAAATAACAGCATTTAAGAGCTGGTATTTATTTTGAGGGCCCCTCAGACCTTCCCAGGGCCTCCAATTCCTTTCGAGGGCCCTCAGACATTTCGAGGGCCCCCTCAGGTATTTCGAGGGCCCCTCAGGCATTTCGAGGGCCCCTCAGGCCAGGCACGTAGCCAGGATTTCGTCCAGGGTGTGTGTGGGGGGGGGGGGGGGCGGCGCCTCGAAAGGGCCCCTTCCCGAGCGTTAACCACCCCCCCCAAATATATATATATATATATATATATATATATATATATATATATGAAAAACTCTACGGATTTCGGCCACTTTATTTTGTGAGGTTCAACTTTCCAGGGGCCCTCTGATCTGTCCAGGTGCTCTCTGGTCTGTCCAGGGGCCCTCTGGTCTGTCCAGGGGCCCTCCAGCCTGCTCAGGGGCCCTTCCGAGCTGGCCAGGAACTGCACTGGCTGCTTTTTGCACTGGCTGCTTTAATCAGGGGCCATCTGACCTGCTCAGAGACCCTTTCGGTCTGGTCAGGGGCCCCTTTGACATGCACAGGGGCCCTTTGAACTTCCCTAGGGCCCTCTGGTCTGCCCAGGAGCCCTCCAGCCTTCTAAGGGGCCCTTCCAACCTGGCAAGAGACTGCGCTTTCTGTTTTGTCGCCTTGTCAACATGCTCAGAGGGCCCTTCGACCTGCCCTGGGGCCCCTCCGTGCTGACTAGGAGCCCATTCGGCATGTTCAGGGGCCCTTTTGGTCTGGTCAGGGGCCCTCTGACATGCACAGGGGCCCTTTTAACTTCCCAGAGGCTCTCTGGTGCTGGTCTGTCCAGGGGCCCTCCAGCCTGTTCAGGGGGTCCTTAATTAAGACCTGGCAAGGGACTGCACTGGCTGCTTTGTGGCCCTGCCGACATGCTCAGGGGCCTCTTCGACCTTCCCAGGGGTCCCTCTGTGCTGGCTCGGTGCTCATTCGACGTGTTCAGGGGCCCTTTGACCCGCTCAGTGGCCCTTTCGGCTTGTCCAGGGGCCCTTCTGACATGTACAGGGCTCTGCTGAACGTCTAAGGGCCCTCTGGTCTTTCAGAAAGGGCCCTGGTGCCCCTAAAGAACCTCTGAAATGCTCTAAACTCTTAAAGACCACGCTTCGCGTAGTACATGGGCGTGGTCTCGTCGGCCCTTTTCGGTGCGCTGCGCGCCCGAAAAGGGTCCGCCGGGCCTCCAGGGCGGGGGGGCGGGTAGCCTCCCCTTGGCTACGTGCCTGCCTCAGGCCTACCGAGTTAATTTTATCGACTTTTAAGCGTTGGTTACAAAATGATCTGTCCGACCTCCTATTTCCCTACATACGGCAGCATTTGGTAGCATAGCCAACGAGCTACAATAACAGCGCAAGCCCTCATGTGGATGCGCGTGAAGTTATTGTGACGTTAGGACAAAATGTATTGGGGTCTGGACGTTTGGAAGAAGACGTTTGGGATGGGTGGTGGTGGTGGGGCACGGAAGTTTTTTTAGGGGGAATCCCAAAGTCTCACATTTCTGAAAACTCATCAGATTTTGCTTGCTTATGCATTGATAGCTGATTTAAAACATACTTTCCTTAGATAAAGTTACTTAGATTTTCTTATCAGGAAATGTGTACATTTTGTGCTGATTTCAGGCGGTTTGACGGCTATTATGGCCCCTTTTCCCCTGGATCTGCCAAGTTTTTTTTTGGGGGGGGGGAATCCCAAAAAGTCTCACACATTTCTGAAAACTCATCGGATTTCGCTTGCTTATTTTATTTTATTTTTTATAACTGCCACCCATTAGTAGGTGACCAGGAGTGCCCCCGCCCTCGATCCCAACGACGCACGACACCTTAAGTTAACACCAGAGAACAAAAGAGAAAATGTCGCGGCACTCCCAGCTAAGAAATGAAAACAAACATAAAAAAGCATATGAAGAGAGGTAGTTTGGGTGGGTAGCCTGTGTATGTGGTGATATAAAAGAAGGCGAAAAGTAGTCATTGTTGAAAACAGCAAATGACTGCCCCCCCCCCCCCCCCCCAACTACGTCCCAGGATATCATCCTCACTCATCCTCATCCAGGACAGAATGAGGATGCATTCATTCATTCTGATCCTCATCCAGGACAGGATGAGGATGGATTCATTCACTGTGTTAGTAAAGGGGATATCAGTCATACAGGGCGGAGGACAAAGTCTGGTCAATTTGAAGCGTTTCTTGCTGGTGCCTCATGGACCCCACTCAACTAAGCATAGCTTGTTGCCGAGTAGGGACCACGAAGCCAGCGCCATTGAATGGGTGGCCCTACCTATGACCTACTTATGAGACTCATGAAAAGCAAACACATTTAACTAACTTGTTAGACTATATATGTATATATGCATGATACCATCAACTATGCATGCACATGACCGTGTCCAGGTATGTCGGGCACGTAAAACTTTCGTCTCTAAATTCTGCCGGCCAACAGGAATTGCGCGATCGGGTGGTGAGGTCAGGACCTGCGCAACAAGCTCTGCTTAGCGTGGGTCCTGACTTCAGAAATCCATCCATACAAAACATTCGGACTAAATTTATTATAAAAAAAACAAAAAAAAAACATGCATATGCATACATATGTGATACTTTTTTCTCACATATCTCACAGATACATATACATACATGCACATACACATACACATACACATACACATACACATACACATACACACACACACACACACACACACACACACACACACACACACACACACACACACACACACACACACACACACACACACACACACACACACACACACACACACACACACACACACACACACACACACACACACTCACACATACACATACACACACACATATACACACATGCATGTCATGGACATACACACAGCACAACTGAGCAACACAATGTTACCCATAACAACCAGATACAATAAACATTTAATTACAACCCATTACTCATAACAACATTATGTGTTACTAATATTGTGAAATGAAGTGATTTTTTATTCTTTTTTTCATCACATACTTAGATTGTGGTACCTTGTTAGGGCCAATGCTTCTACATATAATATCATTCCATAGTTTGGGACCGAGGCATGTTATGGTGAAAAGTCTATAATTCTTTGTTGAAAAAATACTTTGAAAATGTTTGGTTTGTCTTGTAGAGTGACAAATTTCAATGTGTATATTGAACATGTTTTGTATTGGGTGAGGTAACTGGTTGCATACATGCTTATGCATTATGAGCATCATTTGTAGTTTGCCAATATCTTGAACTTTTAGACAATTATATTTTTTGAAAACTGGATTGGCACTTTGAGGAGGATAAATGCCTTCTATGATTCGCATTGCTCTCTTTTGCAGAATTAATAGTTTTTTAGTATGATGAACATATCCTGTCCCCCAAATAAGGCAGCAATAATTGATATAAGGAAGTATGAGTGCATTATATAGCTGCAAGAGCTGTCTTGTATCTACAAAGTATTTTACTCTACACATCATGCCCACATTTCGGCTGACAGTATTTGTGATGTTGTTTATGTGAGAAGTAAATTTCAAATCATCATCTATCAACATCCCTAAGTACTTAACTGCACCTTTTTTCTCAATAAATGCCTCATTCATTTGCACACTTATGTTAATATTTATTTTGCGTTTACTATATATTTGATATAAAGTCTTTGATACATTAAGAGAAAGGAAGTTTGACTGTAGCCAAGTATATATTTTTGGCAATACCATATTGATCATGATTTGAAGAACATCCACATCATGATGCTTAAAGAAAATGGCTGTGTCATCAGCATATATGAAAAACTCACAGCTACCATCAATGTTTACTAGATCATTAATATATATAATGAACAAAAGAGGTCCCAAGATTGATCCTTGGGGCACACCTATGCCCACATTCCTAAATTCTGCTTGGGTACCCCTTATGTTAACAGTCTGTTTGCGATCTGTGAGGTATGATTGGAGTATCTCATATGCTTTTCCAGAGACACCATATTTTTTTTAGTTTTTCACAAAGAATATTGTGATCTACAGTGTCAAATGCCTTTTTTAAATCCAAGAATATGCCAACAACACATTCATCCTCTTCAAAGGCTTTTGTAATCAAATCTTGTATCAATATAATGGGCATATATGTTGAAAATCCTTTGCGAAAACCAAATTGTTTTTCACAAAGCAGTTTATTTTTTGTGAAGTGTTGTAACAATTGAATATGTAAAAGTTTTTCTAAGATTTTTGATAAGTATGGCAATATGCTGATTGGCCTGTAATTAGAAAATGACATTGGATCACCTGTTTTGAAGATAGGCTTGATAACTGCAGTTTTTAGTTGTTTTGGAAATACTGCTTCATTCAAGCATAGATTGAAAAAGTGAACAAGATGTGGTAATATTGATTTATATGTATTCTTACATATTTTTGAGTTAATATTGTCAAATCCTGCTCCTAAATTTTTCAGCCCACAAAGGATTTCCTCTACTTCATTTGCATTTGTTGGAGATAGAATCATGTCTTCATTTAGGAAATCTCCTAAATTATCCAGAGGATCTCTAACAGATGAAGTAATTTTATTTTTTAACTTCTGTCCTATTTCAGTGAAGAACTTGTTAAATTCTGTTGATATTGATATATCATCATCAAACTCTTCACCTGAATCAGACACAAACTTGTTTGGAAGTTCATTGTTTGATGATTTTTGTCGAAGAAGTTGGTTTAGTGTTTTCCAAGTTTGTTTGGGATTATTATGATATTTTGCAAACTCCAACTTATAGTAATGTTTTTTAGCATTTCTTAATGCTGAGTTGAGACAGTTTCTATATGTGTTATACTCAGCATTATTCTCAGCATTTGGATTTCTCAGTTTTATACTAAACAAAATACTTTTTCTTTTTATTGAGTTAAGTAACCCAGGTGTAATCCATGGTTGAATAGCATTATTCCTTCTGGATATTTTTTTTTGTTTTGGAAAATTTTGCAATGCCTTTGTTGTAAGAGGTAATTATTATGTTGCAAGCACTTTCAGGATTTGTTTCAGATTGAAAATCTTCTAGTTCTTTGACTAGAAACTCATTGAGATTATCTATATAGTGATAGTCAAAACATGCTTTGACTTCATTTGCAGATGACTTCTTGTCAAGGGTCAAGTTCAAGTCAGAGGAAGAGAAAATTGAGAAGTGGTCTGAGAAATCTGTTTTTATCACACCTGACTGTTGCACTACTGAAATATCATTGCAGAAAATATTATCAATCAGAGTTGAAGATTCTATGGAAACCCTAGTAGCTTTAGAGATTGTAGGAAGAAATCCATATGAGCACATGAGGGTGAAGAATGATTCACCGAAGCTATTGCCAGGCATAGTAAAAAGATCAGCATTAGTCACCCACAATATATGTAAGTACATTCAGTCTAGTAATTTGTACCAAACATTGCTCAAGCTCAGAGAGAAACTCAATATTATTCCTGGGTGCTCTGTATATTTGAATGATTAGACAATTTTTATGTCTTTTTAGGTTAACTTGTAGAAAAACTGCTTCAGCAGTTGTCAAATTATACAAAGATATTTGTGTTGCATGTATGTCATTTAGTGCATAGATTGCAGATCCACCACCTGGTTTGTCAGGGCGACTTGCACAGAACAATTGATAGCAGTCAAGAGAAAATAACTCTTCAATAGCTTCAGTGAACCAGGTCTCAGAAACAAAAATGAAATTCCACTTGTGATTTGTTGATGACAAGAACATATTTATTTCATCAACCTTGTTAACCATTGAACGAGCATTTATATGAAGCATAGTTATCTTATTTGCTAAAGAACATCTATCCAGTTCACCAGGATTGTAGAATCTGCATTGTTTTCTGATATTTTCGAATTGTGTATGAGTAAGAGATAGACCATCAGATATTATATCTGAAAATGGGTTAAATGTCCTATCTTCATATCTCAGAAAATTATCTGAGGTAGCTATCTTGACCTAATTAAACAAAAAGAACAGCAAAACACAAGAATACCAACCCAAGCAAACACCGACATGTCAGTCCCGGAGGTGTCACAAAGGGCACCATCATCACTAGCCGCTGAAACCGCCGCAGCAGCCGGCCGCCAGGGACCGCCAGCGAGCCAGGACGCCACGACGCCGCAAGCAAATAGCACCACCACATATTGATTGATTGATTTATTTTTAAATAAATATATATTTAGCGTTAAATAGCTTATGCATTGATAGCTGATTTAAAACAAACTTCCTTAGATAAAGTTGCTTATATTTTCTTATCAGGAAATGTGTACATTTTGTGCTGATTTCAAGCGGTTTGATGGGTTTGATGGGATATAAATTTTTACCCCCAAACTCGAACCCTAGATCCGCCAGTGTGTGGGCCCCCAATTGGCTACGAGGGCCCCTCTGATCCCGTTTGCCCCCCCCCCCCTGGCCGAAATCTACGCCCCTGTGTGCTGGAGTATAGGCCTCCTCCCGGCAGATTGGGCAGGCCGCCCCCTGCAGTCAAGGCTGCTGCACACTGTCGGGAGGGGCTCCGACCGATCCGGTGCAGGTACGCTGTCGAGCCGGACCAGTGGCCAGCCCGCAGCTGATGGATGTCTACCGCCACTGATCGCTCCTCCAGGGACACCGGCGGCGGCAGGCGGGCGCCCATCAACGTCCGGTACCAGCCCTGAGGCCAGCCGCTGATCCAGCGCGCCCTCACCGCTCGCGCCACCACCCGGTGGATCGTCCTCACGTCCAGCGGGATGTCCCCCTGGGGAAGCGCCGCGGCGTCCCTGGCCAGTGCGCCTGCATGTTCGTTGCCCTCCACTCCGCAGTGAGAGGGGACCCACTGTAGATGCACCGGTCTGCCGTTGCTTGTCAGCTCGGCGAGCGCCCGCCAGATGGCGGCACCGAGTGAGGACGACTGGGCAGATGGGCCCCCTCTGAGCGAGGCCAGAGCAGCCTGAGAGTCCGTGCACACGTTTATCGGGTCCTCGGTGTGGGTCGCATTTTCTGTCAGGAAGGCGAGGGCCGCTTGAAGCGCGACCATTTCCGCTCGGAAGCTGGAGCATAGCGCGCCGGCCGGGATCCGCAGCTCGTGCCGCTCCCCGTCCGGCAGCTCAATACCCACCCCAGCTCCGCCGTAGGTCGTCCCGCCCTCCGCAGACCCGTCCGTCCAGACCCACGTGGCACACTGAGTCAGGGACGCCAGGTGTGCAGACGCCGTCTCTCTTCGTAGTCGGTCCGAGGCACCGCTCGGGAGCGGTGCCCCAACACTTAGTTCGAAAGTGACCGGGCCGGTCTCCGTCCAGGGCGGCGCTCTCTGGTAGGAGCTGCTCAATGTCCGGCGCCATGATGCCCGCCGCCATCTCGTAGCCTGAGGCCTGAAAAGACCCTTTGTCAGCCTGTGGGCTGACAAAGGGTCCTGATTGTTCCGTTCCTGTTCTGTTCCGTCTGAGTGGCCTTTGGTTGGCGTGAGGGGCCAACGGTCGGGTTGAGGGGATCCTCCGGCGCCCCGAATTTGGGATCTTTGTCGGCCTGATGGGCCCACAGTCAACCTGAGCGGTCCTCGGTCGGCTTGAGAGGACCTCGATCGGCCTGAAAGAGAACTCGGTCGGCTTGAGCGGGCCCCCTTTCGACCTGAGGGGCCCTCGAGCGGCATGAGGGGCCCTTAGATGATTTCGAGGCCTGATAGAACCCTTGTCATGCCTGAACGGGTCCCAGGATGGTCTGAGAGGGCGATTGTCGAGGCCCGAGAGAGCCTCGTACCTCCGGCGGTCACTGGCCGGAGGGGCACCGTCACTGGCCGGAAGGGTGCCGCCATTGGCCGAAGGGGCACTGTAACTGGCCGATGGGGCGTCGTCACTGGCCGCAAGAGTGCCGTCACTGGCCGGAGGAGTGCCATCACTGGCCAGATGGGCGCCGTCAATAGCCGAAGTGGCGCTGTCACTGGCTAGAGGGGCGCCGTCATTAGCCGGGGGGGGGGGGGGGGCGCCGTCACTGAACAGAACACTGTCAATGGCCGGAGGGTCGCCGTCATTTGCCGATGGGGCGCCGCCACTGGCCGGAGGGGCGCCGTCATTGGCTGAAGAGGTGCAGTCACTGGCCGGAGGGGCGCCGTCATTGGCTGGAGGGGTGCAGTCACTGGCCGGAGGGGCGCCGTCATTTGCCGGTGGGGTGCCGTCACTGGCCGGAGAGGGGCCGCCACTGATCAGAGGAGCACCGTCACTAGCCTGAGGGGCGCCGTCACTGGCCGGAGGGGCGCCATCTATGACGGGGATGCCGTCGCTGGCCGCCAAAGCACCGTCACTGGCCGGAGGGACGTCCTCATTGGCCGGAGGGGCGCCGTCACCTGGCCGTAGGGCGGCACATGGCTAGGTAGCGGCATCTGACCTGAGGGCGGTGCCCCGCCAGAACGCGGTACGTGACCTGAGGACGGGACCTTGCCTGAGGGCGGCATCTGGCTTGAGAGCGGCACCAGGCTTGAAGGTGGCACCTGACCAGGGGACGGCACCTGGCCTGAGGGCGGCACATGACCTGAAGGCGGCACCTGGCCGGGGGCGGCACCCAGCGTGAGGGCGGCTCCTGGTCTGAGTGCAGCAAATGCCAGATATCAAACCCCGTAAGCATGTCTATTTCCGCGCCCTCGGCGCGGAAATTGGTCTGCTAACGAGGCCCTTCCGCGCCTTCTGCGGCCCCCCCCCCCCCTGTATCCGCCAGCAGGGGGGCGGCCGCCCCCCGCATCCGCCCCTGCGTTAAGTGCAGTTCCATATAATTACACGTGTAGAATTGCTATAAGTCGTGTAGAATTGCTATACAATAGTCAGTTTTCCTATAAAGTAGTGTGCGAAAATAGACAACTACCAAAATTATTTGTAAATACCACAGTGCGCCCGACTAACATTATTTTGTCTGAGAACAATTGTCCAGTTTTCGTCTTGGTTTTTGTCTGAATATAATTGTATGATGTTTCATGTTGATGTGCAAAAAGCTGTCACATCAGTCGCGGATCCAGGGGGGGGGGGGCCGTAGGGGCTGAAGCCCCCTGCCTTAGAAAACGGCGCCATTTTTGTATAGGATTTGCCAGCGCCGAAGGCGCCGTAGCGTTTTCGGGAGGCCGCCAGGGCGCCCTTGCGTCTACCAACAGCATCGTAGCACTCTTGGAAGGCACCCTGGCACCCTCATAAGACATCTTGCCGCCCTCACAACGCATTATGCCGCCCTCGGAAGGTACATCGCCGCCCTCGGAAGGCATTATGCCGCCCTCGGAAGGCACCATGCCGCCCCCGTCACCGAGGAAATATGCCGCCCTCAGGCCTGAAGCCCCCTGCCTTAGAAAATCCTGGATCCGCCCCTGTGTCACATTGTGTGTCTAATGTAACATACCTACCTAACACGGTTATTTTTGACTAAGGTAGGTCAGTTAGGCAAACTAAAACTAGCTCAGACGCAGACTGGTTATTGATTCGACTCTGATTGAATCGATTGGAATCGTTCAATCAAAATCAAAGAAGAATCGATTCACCACCGGATTTGTTTATTCATGAATCATGATTGAATCAAAATCTGCATAGAAACAAGGCTGATTGAATCAACAAGAATGTGCAATGCTATTTCAATGGTGAGTTAAACGTGATTTGATCCAAAAGTGTTTTGATTCTTTGAATTGGAAAGAATCATTTCTCAAAATGGTTATCCATGAATCAAACGATTAGTGAATCATTCATATTCCAAAATGAATCATGATTTAATCCTTCCAAAAAAGTGAATCAATAACCAGTCTGCAGTCAGACGATCTAAAAATTGATCAATCAATTTGTATATTGTGACATCACAAATGAAATGAATTTGTATATTGTGACATCACAAATGACCTAAAGGAGATTATATAAATTTAGATTGTTTGCAGACATTCTAACATTCAAACAACAACGGCTGCCCCGAATATCTTGTCAACGTTGTTGTGTCGTGTGCCCTTCGCTGGAGGCGCTGTCGGCGGCGGCGGCGACCTTGGCCGGCCGGCGGGTGGAGTGATCAGCTGATCGGCGGCAGGTGACGTCACGTCAGCGACTGCGCCTCGGCACGCGCAGGAACTTCCGGCGGCGCCCGGGACTGACAGCTGATCGGAGCGTGGGAAACGACGGCGATCGGCACGCACGGGACTGACAGCTGATCGGCGGCGGCGGCGGCGGCCGGACGGGCGGCGCAGCTGACTGAACTGGCGGTGCGTGCGCTGCGGTAAATGATGGATTTACCAGGCATGCAATTGCCGGCGGTAGCGCCGTTTCGGTCGGGTGACGATTTTGAGAGGTGGTTTCGCGGCGTTGAGCGGTACCTGTTGGCGGTTAATATCCAGGACGCAGATCGGAAGTGTGCGGTGTTACTGCACCTGGTCGGGCCGGACACCGCCGACGTGAGCGAAACGTTGCCGGAAGAGGGAGGTCCGACCGAGGACCGTTTCGAAAGACTCAAGCGGAAGCTGACCGCTTATCTAGCGCCCGTGAAGAATGTTGTAGCGGAGCGGTCGGTTTTTCATCAGATGATGATGGGACCGGAGGAGGACCTGGAGCGCTTCCTGGCTCGACTGCGGGCGCAGGTCGTGCGCTGCGGTTACTCAGCCGCGGAAGTGGAGCGCGAGCTGCGCGACAGGTGCGTAGTGGGCAGCCGAGCTGGGCTGCAAGAGAAGCTGGTGCAGCTGGCGGCATCGAAGGGTGACGGCCTGACCCTCACCAAGGTCCGCGAGACGGCTAGAGCATACCGTGATATGCGGCAGCTCGGCGCCCAGCTGGCTAGCGCGCGCGTGGCGGAGGCACCGGCAGTTCAAGGCGAAGGCACCGCCGTTAACGCGGTGAGGACGCCTCAGCCGCGACGCGGGCCCTGTTTCCGGTGCGGGGCAACAGGCCACTGGCAGCGGGACTGCACAGCGGCGGGAGCCGTGCCTCGTGCGCGTGACGGCCCCGGTCCGACTGGCCCGGCGGCCAGCGGCGGACGCGGCGGGCCGGCCTACGGACGCGGACCTGGCGGCAGGGAGCCACAGGAGAGGAGCAGCAGGAGCGGGCCGGCCAGGCCCAGGCGCTGCTTCAAGTGTGGTGCGGCGGGACATCTAAAGCGGGACTGCCCGCTGCGCAGCCAGGTGGCTTCGGTAGATGAAGACCTGGTATTGGAGGTGTCGCCGCCTCTGCCCAGCCAGCGTGACCGGCTGCCTCTCGTCACGGTGACGATAGGCGGCAGGCCGGTGGAGATGCTGGTCGACACCGGATCTCCAGTGACGATCGTGCCAGCTGGTAGCCTCCCCGGGCTGCAGCTGAGGGCGTCGACAAGGAAACTAACCTCGTTCACGGGGCAGGCGGTGCCTGTCCGGGGAGAGGCGACGGTGACAGTGATCTACGGCGGTCGGCAGAGACAGCTCGGCGTAGTGGTGAGCGACCAGCCCGGGCACCGCCCTCTCCTGGGTCGTGACTGGCTGCGGGAGATACGACTGGACTGGCAGTCAATCTTCCGGATCGGCAGTGCCAGCGGCCAGCTGACACTGGAGTCAGTGAAGGCGGCTCACACGGAGGTGTTCTCTGCGGGACTGGGGAGGATGGCGCAGCGGGCGCACCTCACGTTAAAGCCGGGAGCGACGCCGCGGCGGCTGCCGCCGCGCCCAGTGCCGTACGCGTTGTTGCCGCAGGTGGACGCGGAGC
The DNA here is from genome assembly GCA_036785665.1 of Chirona hameri. Lineage (NCBI taxonomy): Eukaryota > Metazoa > Arthropoda > Thecostraca > Balanomorpha > Balanidae > Chirona > Chirona hameri. Next base: position 62,320 of record JAXIVJ010000444.1, on the reverse strand, counting down.
TGGAGCGGTGGGTCAGCGAGGGAATCGCCAGGAAGGTGGACCCGTCTGAGAGGAGCTCCGGCTGGGGCACACCGCTGGTGCCGGTGCCGAAGACTTCAGGAGACGTGCGGCTCTGCGCGAGTTATAACCTCACGGTTAATCCCCAGCTCATTGCGTCTCGGACTCTAACACCGACGGAGAGGAAGTACGCGCAGGTTGAGCGGGAGGCGGCGGCGGTGTCGTACGGAGTGAGCCGATTTCACCGATTCCTCTACGGGCGCCAGTTCACGCTCGTGGTGGATAATCGCGCTCTCTCCCGTATCCTGAGCCCCGACAGGAACCTGCCAAGCCTGGCGGCTGCGCGGCTCCAGCGTTACGCACTGCAGCTGGCGGCGTATTCGTACTCAGTGGAGCTGCGGAGGTCAGAGGAGATGCACGTGGCAGATAGCCTGTCGCGTCTGGCCGTGCCGTGTTCCAGCAGTGAGCAGAAGGCGATCGACGGGGAGGCGGTGACCGGCAGCTACCTGCTGTACCTGGACGGTGTGGCGCCGGCGCTGACGGCTGAGGCGCTGGTCACAGCAACGAGACGCGACCCGGTGCTGGCCAAGGTGATGGCTTTCGTGCGGTGCGGCTGGCCCGGAAATGTCGAGCCAGAGCTGGCGGCTTTCAAGCGGCGCCAGGACGAACTGTCCACGGACGGCGAGTGTCTCGTGTGGGGCGGGCGCGCAGTCATCCCGCAGCGGCTCCGAGCACGTGTGCTGCGCGAGCTGCACGAAGGACATTTGGGCAGTTCAAAGATGAAGAACCTGGCACGAAGGTTCGTGTGGTGGCCCGGACTCGACGCCGAGCTGGAGGGTGTGGCGCGCGACTGTGCTGACTGTGTGGACAAGCGAGGCGCGCCGCCACACAGCGAACTGCATCCGTGGGAACCCGCCGGAGGACCGTGGGAGCGGATCCACGTGGACTACGCGGGACCGTTTCAGGGCTCCAGCTTCTTGGTTGTGTACGATAGTTATACTAAGTGGCTGGAGGTGGTCCCGATGGGCGAAACGGGCTCGGAGAGTACGATCCGAGAGCTACGAGCTATGTTCGCTCGTTTCGGACTGCCGAGGCAGCTGGTGTCCGATAATGGCCCTCAGTTCACGTCTGCACAGTTCTCCGAGTTCCTGAGCGGTAATGGTGTGCGGCACATCAGGGTCGCACCTTACCACCCGAGTAGCAACGGGGCAGCGGAACGGGCCGTGCAGACGGCAAAGGGCGGCCTGAAGGCGGCGCTGCGAGACGGAGGCTCGCTGTCGCGGCGGCTGCAGAAGTTCCTGTTAGCTTACCGCGCGGCGCCGCACACGGCCACCGGACGGTCTCCTGCGGAGATGATGCTGGGCCGTAACGTCCGGACGCGGCTGGACCTGCTGCGGCCTGATCCGGAGTGGCGGATGCGGGAACAGCAGCAGCGGCAGAGAGCGGCTACAGGAGGTCGGGACAGAGAGCTGCACATCGGAGACGCGGTGTGGGCGCGGTGCTACAGCGGCCCACAGAAGTGGAAGCGAGGGACTGTGGCGGCACGGACCGGACCCGTCTCATACGAGGTTGCGGTCGGCGAGGCTCTCTGGTCCCGCCACGCTGACCAGCTGATACGGGCGGAGCCAGGCAACACCGGTCAACAGGCGGCGGCCGCCAGGACGGCCGGACCGGGCCCGACTGGCGGGACTGGCGCCGCCGACACGTTCGCAGGCGGAGCTGACCGAGGAGCGGCGGCCAGCAGAGCAGATCCAGCAGCGGCGGCCAGCGGAGCTGACCGAGGAGCGGCGGTCGGCGGAGCTGACCGAGCAGCGGCGGCCGGCGGACCGGACCGAGGAGTGGCTAGAGACAGTGAGGGGGCTGGCGTAGCCAGTGAGCGACCAGCCCGGGCACCGCCCTCTCCTGGGTCGTGACTGGCTGCGGGAGATACGACTGGACTGGCAGTCAATCTTCCGGATCGGCAGTGCCAGCGGCCAGCTGACACTGGAGTCAGTGAAGGCGGCTCACACGGAGGTGTTCTCTGCGGGACTGGGGAGGATGGCGCAGCGGGCGCACCTCACGTTAAAGCCGGGAGCGACGCCGCGGCGGCTGCCGCCGCGCCCAGTGCCGTACGCGTTGTTGCCGCAGGTGGACGCGGAGCTGGAGCGGTGGGTCAGCGAGGGAATCGCCAGGAAGGTGGACCCGTCTGAGAGGAGCTCCGGCTGGGGCACACCGCTGGTGCCGGTGCCGAAGACTTCAGGAGACGTGCGGCTCTGCGCGAGTTATAACCTCACGGTTAATCCCCAGCTCATCGTCAAAAACCACCCACTGCCGTCGCCGGAGGACGTGTTCGCAGGGGTCCGCGGCAGTCTGTTTTGCAAGCTGGACCTGCGACACGCCTACCAGCAGATGGAGCTGGATGAGGACTCCCAGGCGATGACCACGGTGAGCACGCACCGGGGGGAGTTCCTGATGAAGAGGTTGCCGTTCGGGATCGCCAGTTCCGGCGCCCTGTTTCAGGAGGCGATGGACCGGGTGCTGGAGGGACAGGACGGGTGCAGGTGTTACCTGGACGACCTGTTGGTGTTCGGACAAGACGAGCAGGAGCTGCTGCAGCGTCTGGATGAGGTCCTGACCAGGCTGGAGCGGCAGGGGCTGCGACTGGCATCGCAGAAGTGTAAGCTGATGGTGCCAGAAGTTGAGTTCCTGGGCTGGAAGGTGACAGCTGATGGCATCAGCCCGACGGACAGCGGAACAGCGGCGGTGCTGAGGTCGCCGGAACCGCAGGACGTCAGCCAGCTGAGGTCACTGCTTGGCTCGGTGACGTACTTCGGACGCCTGCTGCCTGACCTGTCCACGGTCCTGGCGCCGCTGTACGCACTGATGAAGAAGGGCATCCCCTGGGAGTGGACGCGGCAGTGTTCAGCGGCGGTAAAGAAGGTGAAGGACATGCTGACGAGCCCGCCGGTGCTGAAGCGGTACGACCCAGCTCTACCGCTGAAGCTGGTAACAGACGCTAGTAGCGTCGGAGTGGGAGCGGCGCTGGTGCACTTGATGCCGGACGGAGCGGAGCGGCCAGTGATGTATGCGTCTCGGACTCTAACACCGACGGAGAGGAAGTACGCGCAGGTTGAGCGGGAGGCGGCGGCGGTGTCGTACGGAGTGAGCCGATTTCACCGATTCCTCTACGGGCGCCAGTTCACGCTCGTGGTGGATAATCGGTGAAATCGGCTCACTCCGTACGACACCGCCGCCGCCTCCCGCTCAACCTGCGCGTACTTCCTCTCCGTCGGTGTTAGAGTCCGAGACGCATACATCACTGGCCGCTCCGCTCCGTCCGGCATCAAGTGCACCAGCGCCGCTCCCACTCCGACGCTACTAGCGTCTGTTACCAGCTTCAGCGGTAGAGCTGGGTCGTACCGCTTGAACACGTGACGGTAGAACAAACGTCCCTGTCATTATTTGCAGACTGACATATCAGTGATATTCTTTCATCTAATGGAAGACTGTGTTTCCTTCTACCTAAATGAATGGTACCTGGAACAGTAGCAACCCTACTTTGAGCCCCATAAAAGTGCAAACCGAAAATGGGCCAGCTTTAGGCGCTCATTTCCTGACTCTCTATTTCAATTAGCAAAAATATGAGTTTATTTATGGAAATGATATTGTATGAGGTTTCCATTTATACCAAATCCTCTCAGACACTTACTATTTTGTTTCCAAGCAACACTGTTTCCTGCTATTTTCTGCTGAAGTTAGCAGGGGGGGCCTGACAGGCCCCCTGCTAACTTCCAAACCAAGCAACTTAGAGCAATGCGGTAAGAACCAGCATGTTGCCTGGCATGAGAGGAATCTAACAGTATGCGATTTGTAGGTTTCAGGTCAACGGGTGACCTTCCAGGTCAAGTGAATGACCTCGGATTTACCACGTCCAGAACAGCGATTTCGCTCTTCAGAAAACCTCAATTTTTTAATATTGTTAAAAATGACGTCATCAGTTTCTTACACTTAGGGAGCCATCACTCAGTCAAAAATGAAGATATTGCTTTGAAATTTGGTATGGGTATTGTCCTTACTCAGTTCTCACACATATTCCGTTTCTTTTTTAAATATCTTTGAAAATGTTCATTTTGTGGAGATTTTCCCCAACAAATCAGTTTTGTATTTTATGGGTCAAAAACAAAAAATGTGAAAATCCGAGATTGCCATTTTAAAGAGAATGCCATTTTGTATCTTTGGTGATTTGCGTTTGCAATTTGCTTTGAAAGTGTGTTTTCTACGATTTTTAATTTTTTTTTTTACCAACATGACGTCATCAAAACGTCATTATTTCCCAAATTTCTCAACCAATTTCAACAATTTTGTCTTCAGCATACGTATAATTGTTTTAAACTCAGCTACCGAAAATTTCAGCAAGATGCACTGCATGTGTCAAAAGTTATTCAAGAAAAACCTCAGGGGGGCGTCAGCCCCCCCCCCCCCCCCCCTGAGGTAGGGCGAGGGTTAAAGCAACCCCCATTTCAGTTTGCACTTTTATTGGGCTCAATATGGCTGCCCAAAGTAATGCAATGCAATTAACATTGTTAATGCAATGTCTATCACGAAACAGCAACTTAACCAACCATGACATAGAAGCTTTAAAGGGAATAGTTCACCTTTAACATGGGGTTTTGGACTGAAATAGCAGATTTGTAGAGCAGATCTACAAATGGTTTGTGGTGAAAGAATTACCTCTCTACGTTAAGTAATTTCGACACAAGACTAGTGGGCCCGATTTCAATCCCGCCGTTCCGGGCCACGATCGGGGAATGAACCAGGGGGATGTCGTGCTGTGCTTCGCCATAGGCAAATTGGGGATTTGTGACGTCACAAATCGACAATTCCTGCGCGGATCTTACGTTAGTGACGCGCACCGCCGCCATCTTTAATGGTTAGATGCCACTGATGGTAATGATAGTCCAAATTAGATAATCGGACCTAATCTCTTATCTTGTCGTATTGCTTTCGGTATTTAATAGTCTGAGTAATCATATTTATTTGGCCTTGTGATTAAATTTGGTGGAAACCGGACTGTGTCGCTAAAACTATTTGCTGACACTGGTTATGGTAGCTGTTCCTCATTATTTGACTCATTGTTCCTCATCCTAATTATTTGACATTGACTATGACTTCCAAAGTCATGATCAACCCATACTAATTAGGTATCTTCCTGTCTAACACGATGAAGGATATATTAGTGATATAATGTTTCATGTTAAACACAAATATACACAACACCTGAAATAAGCAATGCACAATAAAACTAAACTGGCTTCATTGTTTAAAAAAACATAAAACATATTTTGCTTGGAGTACAAAATATCAGTTCTTTACAGTTTTAAATGTGCAGAACAAACTTTCCTGGTGTACAAAAATATTAGCAAGTGTTAACTTTTCCAACCATGTCAGGCCTCGGCCACTATCATCCCTCAGGATTTGCCCCTTTTCTCCACTATTCTGAACTTCAGATCGTCTTGCCATTAGTGTGGCCCGTTTTAACACTTGCTGTTTCTCTGTCGCTGCTTCCAGGGACAGAGACGGTGACAGTCCTGCTGCTGAACTGTCTGCGCCTGCTCCTGGAAACCCTGGACCGGATCCTGGATCCCCAGTGATCATCTTCGAGGACACGACACCTCTGGAACAGGTTGTGCGTCTTGAAGGGGAGCTGCGGGACCTGCAGAAGCGTCTCTGCAAGCTGAGCAGGAAGTGGCGTAATGAGAAGAGGACTCTCCAGCGCCAGTTGCGGGTCGCCACTAAAAAAGGAGCTCAGCTGGATCGTCTGCTGAAGTCCGGCGTTCTGTCCGAACGTCAGGTGCGCCAGGCGGCGACAGGTCGCCGGATCCGCTGGTCTCCTGGAGATGTGTCCAAGGCGCTCGGTCTGCGGTGCCTCACGCGCAGATGCCCGCCGGAGCCGGCCGTCTACGGACTCGTGTAATTGAGCTGCGACTAACGCCGCCACCGCGCTGGTGTGCGCTGCCGTGCCCGCCGGAGCCGGCCGTCTACGGACTCGTGTAATTGAGCTGCGACTAACGCCGCCACCGCACTGGTGTGCGCTGCCGTGCCCGCCGGAGCCGGCCGTCTACGGACTCCTGTAATTGAGCTGCGACTACAGCCGTCACCGCGCTGGTGTGCGCTGCCGTGCCCGCCGGAGCCGGCCGTCTACGGACTCGTGTAATTGAGCTGCGACTAACGCCGCCACCGCGCTGGTGTGCGCTGCTGTGCCCGCCGGAGCCGGCCGTCTACGGACTCGTGTAATTGAGCTGCGACTACAGCCGTCACCGCGCTGGTGTGCGCTGCCGTGCCCGCCGGAGCCGGCCGTTACGGACTCCTGTAATTGAGCTGCGACTACAGCCGTCACCGCGCTGGTGTGCGCTGCCGTGCCCGCCGGAGCCGTGTTGAGCTGTGACTACAGCCCCGCCTGGGCGACCCGGGCCATCTGGTGGACTGGGCGATCGTGGAGCAGGTATGGCTGCATGGGGACGAGCCCACCTCGTGCCCGATCTGGCTGTACCAGCCGCAGGCGGCGCGCGTCACACGCCTACTGCTGCGTCTGCCTGGTGCACTACCTGGCGCTCAGCGACCAGGCGGTATGGAAATGCCCCATCTGCGAGGAGACGGTGCAGCCGGACCAGGTGCGCCGCTGCCGGCTGGTGCCGCGGCCGCCGGCGCGCCTCGGAGACACCGTGGCCTTTCGGCTGGTGCGCCGCCAGCCGAGCTCGCCGCTCGGCCAGCTGGTGGAAGACGACGCCGAGCCCTACGAGAAGCTGGTCACGCTGGGAGACGCGGAGCGACAGAGGCTGATTAGGATCATACTGGCCACACCCAAACAGGTACGGTGATCGGCGGCGGCGGGGAGGGGGGGGGGGGGGCAGGCAGGCCCGACTGGTGACTGTCGTTAATGCATGATAACTTGTCATGATGCCTAGATCAACTTTCACCAAAAGTGCATGTTATGTCGGCTCAATATGATATAACTGCTGTTTTCACGTGAAAAAGACCAATAATAACCCGATATGTATCATTACTAGTTCAACACTCGTATGCATCTGTATTATAGTCCTTGTTCGGCTCAATTTCCTCTTCCTCCTCAATCACCAAGTGTGTGGCTTGAAGTGTAACAGGTGTTTTCCTATGCTTGTGTGTGTGCGTCAGGTGGCGTCCGAGATCCTGGCGCCGGAGCGCGCCGCGCTGGAGCACCGGCTGGTGGAGCTGGCCGACGACCGGAGGCGTGCTTCGTCCAGCAGGCTCTCGCCGAGCTGGAGGAGCAGGAGGCGGCCATGGCCGAGCGCGCGCTGGCCACGCTGGCCAAGCCGCAGCGGCCCGACCCGGCCACGGCGGCCGAGCACGCCACGCCTCTGCCGACAGCCGTCGCCGACAGCGCCATCGTCTACCGCTCGGCGTTCGACGAGCAGACTGGAGGACGCAGCGGCCGAGCCTGCCGAGGCGGCCAGCGGCGCGCGCCAGCGCTCCGTCGACGAGACCTCCTGCACGGAGGTGACGACCGCCGACCTGGAGTGCCGCCGACGGCCGCCAGGTCGGGGTTTCAGCCGTACGGAGGTGGAATTAGTGCTGCCTGCTGCGCTGTGACTTCGACCGCCACCGGGCGGGTGTGCGATGCCGTGCCCACCGGAGCGGACTGTCTGACAGGTCGGGGCTTCAGCCGTGCGGGGGTGGGCGTGGGGTCAGTGATGCCCTCCTACGGACGCCTGACTAGCTGTGACTGCAGTCGCCACCGGGTGGGTGTGCGGTGCCGTGACCCCCGGAGCGGACTGCCCAGCTAGGTTCGGGAATAAGGACGGGCCGTGTCCAGCTATGTGTATACGTTACCCGTTTGATTTAAAATAATTATGCAGTCAACCCGGAATTTCCTGATCGGGCGGTATGGTCCAGGACCCGCGCAGCAAGTACAATTTAGCGTGGGTTCTTACTTCAGAAATCCACCCATTCAAAGCATTCGGACTATTTTTTAAATGTATGCATAGCATGACTCAATTATTTATATTTTTTAATAAATAATACCCGCGTTTTAAATAATTTTAATAAATTTTAATCATTAAATTATATTTATGAAATGATCCAGAACACATGTGTCATAAGAGTCGAGACGACTGTAAGTCGTATCACTATATACTCTATAGTGATATCAGCAGGGATGCGGAGCGGGGCCGGAGCCGCCGGAGCCGCTGGAACATTTTGCTCGGAGCCGGGGCCGGAGCCGGAGCCGTCAAAATGGCTCGGCTCCGGCTCCGAACGAGATGTGGAATCAAGCAAAATTAGCAAACATGAAATAAACGTGTCATGTCTAGTGGCAAGTATGGCTCCTTGGAAGAAAACACATTTTTTAACATGGGTTGAATGATCACGTTTGGGATGTCCGGAACCAGAGCCGGAGCCGCTAGATTCTGCCCGGAGCCGGAGCCGGAGCCGTCGGGACATTTTACTCGGAGCCGGAGGCGGAGCCGAGATGCTTCCCCGGAGCCCGAGCCAGAGCCGACCCAAATGTGTACGGCTCCGCATCCCTGGTGATATGAGGTACTATAGTGATCCATGTTGTATATCAATATCGGACCCGTTGAGGGCGTGGCTGTTGATGGACCGTGCCCGAATACAAATATGATTAATTTGACCTTTGGTTTTGACTTGACCTTACCGATGTGGCCTTCAGGACATGGGGACGGGGTGAATCTACGCATGGATAGTTCTCGTTTGCCGCCTCTCCCGTCTCCCTCCGATGCTCGGTTTGGGTTAGGCGGGGTAGGGGCGAACTCCCCACCACGGCCCGGTAGCCCAGATGGGAGGGCCGGCAAAACGGCAATGGTCACAATCGAAAGGTGTGATACTGGCATCGTGAATGAAAAAGGTGAGGCAAAGCACCAAAGGTCAATACCGTGTCGTTTGCCGCAACGCCATTAAAGGCAAAGCCCACCAAATAACGTTAAATTTTTGCCACGATCCGGGTTCGAACCCCGGTCGCCGGATTAGCAGGCGGATATTAGCTGGAGGTAACTTTTTAATCGCCTTGTATCAAATTATCTGATATAGATAGAGCAAAAATGTATTTGGATAAAAGATAGAGCTTGAAATGGTCTTCCCTATGCCGCAAATAGAACATGACGGAGACAAAGAGGTTTTTCGTACCAGGCCTCCAAAGATGACCCATTTTCATTACTTGAATATGGGGAACGGATTCTGCGACCTTGTGACGTCACGGATTTTCGTAAAAACCCCGGATGACTTTACCTAGTATATACGGCCTTGGAATGAACGCTCGCCGCCGCGCCGCCGGAGGCAGGTAGAGGTACACTCTCTGGCACGTAGCTTCTGGTCACGACGCCTCGTTAATATCCGCTCAGCCGCCCGGGCGGCCCCTTGTCAGAGACTGTACTTGGCGTCAGGCGGAGCGGGGCGGAGCCAGAACGCCAGCTGCTATCGTACGATTTCTCGTGAAATAGAAAGAGAAACTTACTTCTTTCTCCACATATATCCATCAGTTGTCCAAACCAAAGTCATATTCATAGTTTTGAGCTCAAGATGCACCTAATGGTTGAACTTCAAGACAACTTTCAAGGTGACCTATTCCCTTTAACACAATGTTAAATATGGCCTTTGTCTCTGTGATGGTGTTGGGCGATTTGTCTGCGGCCCACCGGGTCGGGGTGGGCCGCCGTCTGGGGTCGGCGGCCGGCCGGCCGGACTCTCGGTCGAGACGCGGTAGTGTGAACAGCTACCGCTCCCCTGTCTCCGCTCGTTCACTTGTTGCAATACATATACCTGCAGTCTAACGTTAATCGTTATTATTTACCATACCGGACCACGACATGGCGCGGTCGGTAGGACCATGGGCCCGGGAACAGGGGGGGGGGGCAGCGGGGGCGCTTGCCCCCCCCCCCCAACTTTGGCGTTGCAGAAGTTTCCCTAAAATTAGCTCTTTCAGTTTTTTTTTTTCAGCCTCCTTATTTCATTTTTCTTCTTTTATAGCATGTCATATAAGTATTGTATAGCTTTGCCTTTATAACACTATCGTAATTCGTATACCTTTATTTTCCTTCCTTTTCCTTTTTAGTTCTATAAAATATAATGGAAAAACTTCAATTTTGTAAATTTGGTAGCTCAGTTGTCTGCTTGGCGCGTCGCCGTTAAAGTGACGCACTGGAGAAGAAACATCTCAGTTTATCCCACGGCAACACTACGGATGTGGTCAAACTGGCGTGGGTCCTCTATAAGTATTGTATAGCTATCTGCCTCCGCCCTTGCAAGCGAGAGTAGAGTTATCGCAAAGTTTACCGTGATACGGTGATGAAGCGGTCGATGCAGCCCACACTGGAGGGCTTCTTCAAGAAGAAAACGTCAGGTGTCAGGTACGAGTATTTTATCAGACGACAGGCGAGTTAACAAAGGCATTGGGTTCATAGTAGGAAACGGGGGGGGGGGGGGTGGGCAATGGGCATGGCCCCTAGCAGATATGAGGAGGGTACAACGCATGTATGACTGGTGTACTGCATTGCACCTGTTTTGTAAATTTGGCAAGGCATTGCCTAACTTGAATTAGGCAAGCTTTTGCCTTAATTTTGATGACTTAAAGTTGCGTACCATGGTACACAATCACTGTTGGTGACAACCAAAAACATGACCCTCCACTAGTCCTCACATTGATCAACCTGATGCTGATCATAAGAAGAAAAAGTTAGAGAGGGCTGGCATTTTTTTTTTTTGGGGGGGGGGGGGGCACTTTAGACCTTAAGTCAACAGTGCATTAGTTAATATTAGTTACGTGGCTAGTGTGGAAGGCTTAAAGCCAAAATATATCCTGAACTTCTTAAATATTTGGGTGATTTTAGCCATAAACACACCATTAGTTATTAGTTAATCCCTATAATATTTGTACATCATAATGAGCATTATCCTTCCAATATTTGTTCTCATAATGTTTTTAACAACTACAATATATAGCGAACAACACTTCGAGAATACTCATTCATATTGCAGACAATATTTGTAAGTAAATATGCAAACAAATTATTTGAAAAGAATTGACTTTCTAGGTTGCAGAACTACATGGGACCTACTGTCATTGTTTACGAAGGCAGGCGTTTCTCACTGTGGTTGTAGGGAGGTATGAACAAAATTAAACTGAAATGAAACTGCTTATATACACTTTCTTTGCTTTTATTTGTATTACATTGGGTAGTTAAAATATTTTGAGACATTCATGTTTTATGTGATCCAGATCTTGTTTTGGGAATGTTATAATAGTATTTAGGTAGGGACAAATGAGGAAGGGTTGAGCCTACTACCTTTGGGTGAGGTCATGGTTCACACAAAAATATAGAAACTGCCAGTGACCCAAGGTTTGGTGCATGCATGATGACAGTAAATTGAGTAGGTACCTATACCACAGGATTTAACTAGTCAAGTTCAATGACGGAATCTACTCATTCAATGCATGGTGATTCTTATGTTGTTTTTCAATCCATGCTGGTGTTTTACTGACAAACATCTAGAATGAACTGCAGATGTCAGTTTTCACGCTGTTAGTGTGCTACCTACATATTGTGTATGTTTCAGTAATGCCATCCAAACTGAGACATCACCTATCCCATCCTCTGATGAATCATCGGCCATCACTGCACCAGAGCCTGCTCCTTTTCCATCATCACATGGAATTGAAGGTGACCAAGTTATTTGTACAGTGTTTTTGTCTTCAGTAAGCCTATTAATCTTTCTGTAAATAGCTTACAGCAATGTACGCTATCATGCAATGAAGTCACAATGTGTTAAGTGTTTGTGTCTTGATACTATTGAACTGTATAGTAGTTTTGCTGTAAGTATAGTAGGTGCTGTAAGGGGCCACTGACAGCTGTGATCATACAAAATTGACAATTTAATTATTGTGTGGCTAGAAGTTCAAGGCAGTTCTGCGGAATGTTTGCTTTGAGGTTTGACTATTTCCGTGGATAAACTATGACCACACAATGTGTAGTGTTATGCGCAGTGTGCTGCAAGGCGTCTGCGGATGGTTTGATGAACGCAGCAGACTAACAAAATCGTCTGCCGAATATCCAAAATGGGTTTTAAATTGTGAGGTCATCCTACTAAGCTCATACTTATTTTGCCACTTTGTACTTGTCTCTGGCCAAATCTGGTACATTCTGAGATAGATCGTGTAATCAGATCACGTTTGGAGGTGTTGCAAAAATGGTAATTGAGGCGAGCTGTGTACCACACAATCCTTGTGAAAAATACCTTTTCATTCAGACCTTATAATGGAGTTAATCTTCACTTTCAGACCCTGGTCGCGACATGGCTGCTGCCCCTGCTCCTGAACCATCCTCTCATCCAACTACACCCAAAACTCACATCCAGCCATCCCAGAACTCGCCAGCTACCTCCGTAGGAGAAGTCGGTGGGGTAAAAGGGAGAAAGTTTCTGGAGAAATGGAATCAAACATTTCCGTGGATAAGCTATGACCCAGCAAAATGTGTAGTGCTATGTGCAGTGTGCTGCAAGGCGTCTGCGGAAGGTTTGATGAACGCACAGACACGCACGGAAGCATCATTCTTGGAAGCAGGATTCCGTAACTGGAAGAAGGCGGTTGAGAAGTTTAACGCACACGAACAGAGTGACTGCCACAAACATGCGGCGCTGAAGCTGCAGTTGAAGAACTCCCGTGGATTAAAGCATGCGATGACAATGCAGAGGACCAAAAGCCAAGCCACCGCGCAAAAGGTGCTGTCATTGATGTTCTCATCTGCCTTGTACTTAGGAAAGCAAGGGTTCCCTTTTCAGGGACATGAGCGCAAAGATGGGGCATTTTTCAACTTAGTGCTCGAGCGAGCGGTGGCTGACGACCTGAGTGATGTGGTGCAGTTCATTGAAAAGAGAGATAACTGGATGTCAGATACGATCCAGAACGAGATAATCGCGATGTTTGGTCGCGGCATCCAAGAAGAAATCATGCATGAGCTTCAGAATGCAGCGTTTGTGGGCGTGGTCGCTGATGGGACCACCGACATCAGTGGCGCCGAACAGTTTAGTGTATGTTTGCAGTACATGAAATCTGACATCACTTCCACGAATGTTTTCGTGGGTTTCTATGAGGCGCCATGTAGCACAGGTAAGGGCCTGACAAACATCATAGTCGATGTGCTAACACGGTTCAACGTCCCAGTAATGAAGCTGTCGGGCTTCTCGTTTGACAACGCTGCAAACATGAGTGGGGTGCACCAGGGCGTTCAAAGCAGACTGAAGTCCATGAATCCCACTGCGCTGTACGTCCCGTGTACCAACCACAGCCTGGATCTGGTACTTCAAGAGGCTGGGAGGGAGGTCCTTCTCGTGGCTGACTGCCTGCAATTCGTAAAAGACGTAGCGAACGTGGTAAACGAATCGGCAAAGCGCACAAGCCTCTTCAAGTCTCTCCAGAACTGCCTGTTTCTCGACGGAGAGGTTATTCGCAAACCCCTGGGGGTGTGCGACACAAGATGGTGCGTGCGAGCGACCGCCATGAAACGAATGCTGCATCTGTACGGCCATGTACAGGAACTGCTCGCGAACCTGAAGGACGATCGCTCAGTACGTGGTGAGATGAGGGCAAAAATCGCTGGCCTATCACAGAAAGCGGAAGAGTCTCCCACCTACGTAGCGCTGTCGCTGGTCCTGGCTATCTTTCAGCCGTGCGAGATGGTGGCAGTGTCCCTGCAGAGCTCCTCGAGCACGGCCCGTTCGGCACTGCAGTCCCTTCAGCTTCTCAAGAGCCGTCTGCAAGTCCTCCGGGATGGCGGACTGAAGAGAGAAGCCGAAGAAGCTGGAGTGAAGGCTGTTGATCTGGGCCTGGTCACGCCACCTCCCAGGAGGCGTACACAGACACCTGGGAAAGTGCGGCACGACGGGCAAAGAGCAAATGACAGTCAGATGTCGCACGGCCAGGTCGTGCGATTGGCCTCGTTAGAAGCCCTGGACCTGGTGATCGCTGGACTGGAGAGGCGATTCCATACACCAGACCTCCAGCTCGCAGTGGCTCGCGAACAGGCAGTTCTGGAAGGTCTGTCAGGGAAGCAGCCCTCATCATCACTAGATGCCCTACAGCTACCGTCGTCCATCGACCAAGAAAGGCTCAGATGCCAGATGTCGGTGCTGAGTGCTGTCTTCCCTTTCCGTGGATAAACTATGACCCAACACAATGTGTAGTGTTATGCGTTCTCCGTTCTCCATGCTTCGACGACTAAAAACATACCTACGTGCCAGTATCGGGCAGTCTCGTCTCACCCATCTGGCACTCATGCAAGTCCACAAAGAGAGGCTGCACAAGTTGGACATCAAGGAGCTGAAGAGGCGCTTTGTGGGAAAAAAACTCCCAAGCAGATGTCAACTTTTGGCCGCTGCTAGGTAAGGCTCATGACCATCATGCGGCTGAAGGGATATTCCTATTCCAAAGTCCGTTCCCGTGTCTCCATGTAAAAAAACTATCTGCCTAAGAGTCCTTGCATCACACTCGCAACAGGCTTAAGATACCATGTTCATACAAATATCCTGGATGCACAGGGCGGACACCTGACCTCGAATAAATCACGCAAAACCTGTCCCAATCTATGCATATTTATCAAGCTGTCTGGCACACATGGCACAACACTGCAGATAGAGCTAAGCATCGACTGGTTATGATATATATATATATATATATATATATATATATATATATATATATATATATATATATATATATATATATATATATATATATATATATATATATCACGGGCAGAAAAATGGGACTTATAAATTTTTCGCCCCCCCCCCCCCCACTTTAAAATCGTTCCCGGGCGCCTGGGTAGGACGTTAAATCATATTATCATTCTTTCAGAACAAAGTAACGTAACTCTCGCGTGCAAGATGACCGACGACGCGTTCGCACTCTGGGAGCAGAAGTATGCCGACTTCTGCCTCCTGTCAAGCATACCGGGGATGGGCGAGAGGCTCGACCTCTCAAAACTCTAGGACCTGCATAGCCTCAGCCTCCACTCCTGGGATCCGGCTCTGACCCCGAATGAGCGACGGACTGTCGCAGCCGTACGACAGCTGTCCTGGTGCGGGACTGCGGACGAGCCGGACACTCTTCGTCCGTCCGCACCTCCAGCGAGCCCGCACCGCCGCCACCGCTGCCGCCGACCAACGGGCCTCTTCCGGCGCTGGTACCGCCTCCGCTGCGGTCGCCTCTGCCTCCACCGCGATCGCCTCTGCCTCCGCCACGGTCGCCCCTGCCTCCGCCACGGTCGTCTCTGCCTCCTCCGCGGTCGCCTCTGCCTCCTCCGCGGTCGCCTCTGCCTCCGCCACGGTCGCCCCCACTGTCAAGCATACCGGGAATACCGTAGCCATGAACATACCGTAGCCATGAACAAAAAGCGGAAAGCGTGCTCCCCGACACAGGAGGAGCAGAGTGACATGTGTGCGGAGCTGAAAGGGTGCATTGTGCAGGAGAACGCAAAGTGCGTCAAAGAAATAAAGGACTCAAACGCCATACGCCTGGTGGCTATCGAGGAATCGCTGTCGTTTTCTATGGACGCTTTAACGGCAGTATCCGATCGACAGAGAACAGCCACCAGGGATATTGTGGAGCTGCAAAGGGAGACCGCAGAGCTGAGAAAACGACTGCTTCAGATGGAGTTGAACGAGGACAGACAGGAGCAGGAGAGGAGGCTGGTCTGCCTAGTGTTCTCCGGGCAACAGCTCCAGGCTCATACTCACCGAGAGGAAGCTTTTAAGCTTATACGGTCAGTGGTACGTCAATACCTTGAGCTCGATTTAGACAACGCTCAGGTTAAGACAGGGATCAGAATGAGAAACGGCAAGATTCTGATCGAATTTACCTCGGCTGCTCCCGGGTCAGACAGAGATATTCTGTTTCGAGCAAAATCAAAGTTGAGGGGGTCTGAGCTCTATATCGCTGAGTCTTTGACCCCCCGCAGACAAGCGATCTTCTCCGACCTGCCGCAACTGAAGAAAGAAAGACAGATTTTCTCTGTTTTTACCAGGTCCGGAAACATCTTGGTGTGCAGGCCACGTGACTCGGCGCCGCTCAGGGTCGCGGACCCGGAGGCGGTGCGGCGGCTGTCTCGGTCAGCTGACCCGGGCGGTGCCGCCGCGCCCCGCCGCCCAGCGCAGGGGCGCGCTCAGGTGGGGGACAGAGGCGCGCCACCGGACTCGGCCGGTGGGAGGCAGGTGCGAGAGCACACGCCGGCTGGAGTCGCTGGCGCGCGATCCGGCATCCACCGCGAAATGGAGGTGGAGATGCGTACCCCGACCGGTGACTCTGGCGTGTCGCCATCTCAGCGCGGCTCCTGCCCCCGGCATACACACGGAGGCGGGGGCGCCGCGGGCAGTCCAGGGCGTACGAGCCCTGATGAATCAGCGAGCAACGGACGGCCCGCATCCTCGCCTGTATCATCGCTCATAGACTGCACCCGTGAGCCGGTGAACTTGGTTCACCTGTCGGCCCCTCTGCTGGAAACGCCGACTGCGGATGCCGCGATGACTGGTCGGCCGGCCGACGGCGGCCGGGGACTCGCCGGGGCTAGCGGCGGACGCGGATCTCCTGCGATCTCCGCGGATACCGCGGCCCGGCTCTCCGAGGCTGGGTGGTTGGAGCCGCCCCTGCCGATGGCGACAGAGGTCGCCTCACCACACCTGGCCGCGCCTGCGTCCGGGGAGCGGCGGGCTGTGCGGGAAGCCTCGGTGAGTGCGGAGGGCTCGGTGCTGCCATCTGGTGGTTGCCGAGAGAAGGCGACTGGAGCGCAGCCGGCGGGAGATGGTGCCAGTGGCGGGACGCTCCGACCCGGTTTCTCTCCGGGTAGCTATGTGCCGGGCGTGGGGGGGCAACGTGGTGGTGGGGTGACCGAGAGAAGTGCTGCCCGGGCGGGGGACGTCCGCGGATCGTCGGCTACTGGGCGACCGAGCTCTGGTGGCTCCGGTGCAGTTCGCGACTCGTCTCGTTCTAGGGACATCAGATATTTTTTCTAGTGCGGGGAGTAACGAGCTATGTTCATGATTCTCCTTTCTGTACTGCAAGTGTCTATTATGTTGTCGCGATTCAGGATTCTGTTGTTAGTGGGCGACGGGAGCTTTATGCAGATCAATACTGGTACAGCCTTTTCGATAGCATGTGTTACGGACCGGTTGTTTAGTGATATCGCGAGCCGTATTCAGGGTTGCTTTGTTTCAATAGGCGCTCCTTCGCCAATGGTCATGAGTTTGTGTAAAGCAGTGTCTGTACCTTCACGATGTAAAGTTAACAAGGTTCGTTTTGAGCGTCAAACACACACACACACACACACACACACACACACACACACACACGCGCGCGCGCGCACAGGCACAGGCACAGGCACGCGCACGCACACACGCACACACACACACGCACACGCACACGCACGCGCACGCACGCGCGCACGCACGCGCGCACGCACGCGCACGCACCCGCACGCGCACGCGCACGCACCCGCACGCACACGCACGCGCACGCACGCGCACGCGCGCGCACGCGCACGCGCACGCGCACGCGCACGCGCACGCGCACACACACGCACACGCACACGCACACGCACACGCACACGCACACGCACACGCACACGCACACGCACACGCACACGCACGCACACACACACACACACACACACACACACACACACACACACACACACACACACACACACACACACACACACGTACAGCGGCTGGGCGCTGTTGGCGGCGGCGTGGCGGCTGGCGCTTGTCTCAACGTTGCTGGCGGCAGCGCTTGCCTCGGTACGGCTGGCGTGTCTACGGGTTTGATAATCCTGTTGATATAAACTAAGAGATGGACGAACTAAAATTATTGACGTTTAATTGTAGAGGATTGGGCAGCCAAGTAAAAAGACGAGATGTGTTAGATTATCTAAAAAACCTACACTACGACATATATTTATTACAAGATACACATTTGACCCAACGAAAGGCAACTTTCTTTAACTCACTGTGGCGAGGTAAATGCTACCACGCTTTTGGAACTTTCAACAGCCGGGGCACATCAATACTGTTTAATCCCCAAACCCAACATAATATTTTACACGAAGAGCACTGTCCTGAAGGAAACTATAACATCATTGTTTGTACAGTATTTCTTAACACGTACACGATAATTAATATTTACGGCCCGAATGAGGATCGTCCAGCCTTCTTTCGCTCAATCAAGCAAAGGTTAGACGCACTCCCGAATGAAAATATAATTATTGGAGGTGATTTTAACTTCGTTCTTGATTTTCAGCAAGATTCAAATTATTGCAGACAAAATAATCCAAGAGCGAGAGATGCATTTGTACAAACGATAGAAGAACAGGGCTTAATAGATGTTTGGAGAGAGGTGAACCCCGGCAAACAAGCGTTTACCTGGACTAAACAAAATCCTCTCAAATTTGGACGACTTGACATGTTCTTTATAAGTGAACACCTTCTTCTCACGTATGTCGAATCTAGTTCCGTTATCGTGGGCTATCGCTCAGATCACAGCATGGTTTGCTTACACATAAACGCACCGCAAAAGAAAAAAGGTCCCGGTTTGTGGAAATTTAATGAGTCGTTGCTATGCGATAGCAGATATGACGAGTTAATTAAAAAGCTAATTGTAAACGTTATAGCTCAATATGCAGTTCCGGTTTATACTGAGGATTTTTTATCCAACCCTATTAATTTTGATTTGATTCAGTTTACCATTAGCCACTCTCTCTTTTACGAATCATTGTTGATGATGATTCGTGGTGAAACAGTAAAATATTCGAAACAAAAAGCAAGAAAAGGTCGAGAGAGAGAAAATGAAATTATTAATGAAATTGGACGCATTAGAAATAGTTAAATATAAGACCAAATCTTGATAATCTCCAACGTCTGGAAGAAGCCCAAAAATCTTTAGAAGAAGTACGTAAGCCTAAAATACAAGGCCTTATAACTAGATCTAGGGTCAATTGGTACGAAGACGGAGAAACGTGCTCAAAGTATTTCCTTTCGCTCGAAAAGAGAAATGCAAGCAGAAACGCAATTCAATCTCTTAAAGTAAACGACCATATTGTTACTGACAAAAGGAAGATACTTGAACATTTTTCGGACAATTTAAGAAATAAGTACCGTAAGAAACATCCGACTGTAAGCCCAAGTGCCCAAGTGCCCAAAACATCCGACTGTAAGCCCAAATCTACTGCCATAACAATTCCAGAGCTGGACAAGCTATTTAGGTGTTCAATGACGTCATATACTAATCTGCTATTCTCACCAATAAATCGTCCTTTAATATACGCTGTTTGAGTGGGAGAAATTAGATGATGGATGATAGTTTTTAATCTATTCGCAACTGCTGTAGAAATAATCTTAAAGTCCACGTTTAAGAGCGAAATGGACTTCCAGCCTTTCGGCGAATCCTTAGGTACACCAGTCTTAGGAATTAAAGTAACAATGCCTTCGTTATGAGAATTTATTTTTTTACTGTCTTTAAACTTTTCTAACCAAGCACGGTAAAGGAATGTTCCTATCAGTTCCCAAAAGTGTTTAAAAAAGTCAGCAGTGAATCCGTTTGAACCTGGTGTCTTCCCCTTCTTCATGCCCATCAAAGCAACTTGTAACTCAGTTAATGAAATTGGCTCATCTAGAGCTTTCTTTTGATCCTCCGTTAGTTTGTTAACGATGTTACTGTTTAAGTAATTAAACAGTAACATCGTTAACAAACTAACGGAGGATCAAAAGAAAGCTCTAGATGAGCCAATTTCATTAACTGAGTTACAAGTTGC
>JAXIVJ010000444.1:0-37500 GCA_036785665.1 Chirona hameri | reverse complement strand
GCAGTGTGGTGTGGACATATTCATTGTGACCTTTGAATGTATGCGAGTGCCTGGCTTTTGTGAGTTTTGTATTCACGTGATAGCATATATCATGTTACACATTTTGAAATATGATTATGCAAAACAAAACTAAATAGTGCACAGGCGCTTGCATTTGTTATTGAGTCTGCACATATCGTGTTGTCCTATGCCTGTTGATGTTTGTACTTTGTTGCCCCCCGTTCCCGAGAATACCATGCAGGCAAATACACCAACAATCTGAAATATAACATGTCCACAGATGAAGCGGTTGACAAATGACAACCTTTTCCGGATCTTGAGGGAAGATCATATACTACAGGAGTGTCCGGACGAGGAAGAAACGCCGCGGCACTCCTGCATCGTCATAGGGGACAACAAATGTGCACTGGCAGTGGAGAAACACGAACTACTGGTTAATGACGATCTCAATGAAACGCTGCTCCTCTGGGGCGTGTCGTTTTTTGTTTTCCATAAGAAACAATGAAAAAGGTCACCAACAGTAATTGTTTTTTTGAGAACGAAGGTATACATGGTGAAAGAGGAACGGGCCCCAAACGTGGCCGTGGCGAAAGACCTAGACGACATGTAGTGCGACTGTCTCGTCTGCTGCGGTATCCCGAGACTAGGGGGAAGCCTTTGCATTTCTTTCTGGCCGGTGTTGGATTTCCAGAACACGTATCATGATAAGTTTTCAGGTGCAGTGTACCAGCATAACTCCACTCAAGAGTTCAGATTATTCGCAATCTGTCGTCTGCAGTTGTCGGCCCGTCGTAATAAACATGATGCTCAACTAGAATTGTTTAGAATAAAGGGATAATTTTTGAGAGACTACAGGAGAGAGAATTAAGGAGTTCGGGGAGAGTAATGGGGAGTTCGAGGGAGAGTTTTGAGGGGAGTTCGGGGGGAAGGTTTTTGGGGGAGTTCTAGTGAGAGTTTTTGGGGGAGTTCTGGGAGAGTTTTAGGGGAGAGTAATGGGGAGTTTGAGGGAGTTTTGGGGAGAGTAATGGGGAGTTTAAGGGAGAGTTTTTGGGAGAGTAATGGTGAGTTGGGGAAATAATGGGGGAGTTCGGATGAGAGTTTTAAAGTGAGTAATGGGGAATTGTGTGAAATTTGTGAGAGAGTAATAGAGTTCATGGGAGTAATCGAGAGTCGTTTTTAACAACTCTCGATAACTCCCTAAAAGAGAGTACGAATTTCTCTCAGTGTAGCTAACATCAAGTAAACAAGAGATGACAACTTCCTCTACCCAATCCTTTTACATTAAAATGTTCGTTACTTTTGGCATGGGTTGGCTGACTGCTATCATTATTGGATTACTCTCCAAAATGTAATTTTGAATTGTGTGAGCTACGTTTTCCTATCACCTATTTCTCTTTCAGAACATTTAAATGCAGGCAATCAACTTACACTGTCCTTCATGTGGCCTGGAATCCTTTGATCTTTTCCTGTTCACTAAGAATTTGCGCCACCATCAGAATGAGGAAGGCTACACTATTTGTTGCTTTGCTTGTCAGCGTGATTTCAGCGAAGTAAAAAATGGAGGAGACATATTAGCACCCACATCGGCAAGCATTTTATTAGAACAGCCAAGTCACATATTGGGGAGATTTCTGGTGATGCTCAACATCAGCAGGATCCACAGGACATTACCAACAATGTTCCAGAAGATGAGCAAGACTCTCATGTTGATGAAGCCCAGGATGACATTTGCACTGCAGGGTCGAAACGGAAAGATGAATCGAGAGATTACGATGAGAAGACCTTGCACTTTGTTCTTGATCTAAAGATGAAGGGATTGGAAGAAAAACAGTGCTCGGAAGTTATCGAATCTGTCTCTGAATTTTGTACCTGTGCTGTACAAGATTACAAGAGCATGCATAGTGAGGGCAATGAGCCTGTGAGCATTGGAGATGTTCCAGTTATAGCTTCATTTTCATCAGCAAAGAGAGACAAGTTTATGCGCTTGCATCACTATCTGGTGAAGCCAGTGACAGTCACACTACCAAATCAGGGAAATATGCAGTATGTGCCAGTTCTGGAACAAATTGGATACATCTTGGAAAATGACAGAGCTCGTTCCCACTTGTTGAGAACAGACCAACGAAGCCCAGGTGCGGAATATCGCTCGTTCCATGATGGTTCGTTGCATGTGGAAGGTTCGAGCAAGTCAATGTCAGCATTTATTTTGATGAGTTTGGCGTGACGAATCCTTTAGGGAACAAGGTTTTGAAACAGAAACTCGGAGCTTTTTATTTTGGCCTACCTGACCTGGCGTCTGGCCAACTGAAGCACATTTCCTCGCTATTTTAATACGATCGAAGTACTTCAAGACAGAGTCCTTAGATTCTATTTTGGAACCGCTATTGACAGACCTTCATGGGCTAGGAACAACTGGCATATGCATTGCAGTTGATCAAGAGCAACAGCGGTTCTTTGGTGCAGTCCGTTTTCTTTTAGGCGACAACTTGGGACACCATTTTGTAGGTCGCTTTAATGAGTGTTTCAGTGGCGGAAACAGGCTGTGTAGGTTGTCACATTTTTAAGACACAGCTGCATTCAGTATTCTCAGAAAGGGGAATGCGTGAACAGAACACGGGAAGAATATGCCGCTGAACTGCTTGCATTGAAGGAATCTGGGTACGATGGAAATATTTCCAAACTATTTGGAATCAAAGGCGAAAGTCCTTTTAACAAGCTTCCCGAGTTTCATATAATTGACCATCAGCCACCAGACATAGCTCATGATATTTTTGAAGGTGTAGGACCCTTAGTTCTCAGTTGGGTTCTTACTGCTCTTGTGCAAGAGCACTAGGCGTTTACTGTTGAGGAGTTGCATCCCGCGATAGTGATGTTGCCCTACAACTCGTGTGTTGATCGGAATCGTCCGCAGCCAATGACTATGAAGCAGAATGGCATATCTGTCAAGGAAACGGCCAGTGAATGTCCATGTCTATTCCGGCTGCTTCCTCTTGTGATAGGCTCGCGTGTTCCTGACGTTTGCGCTGATGATGATTGGGGTTTAGGGGCGCTCCGACAACGAAGGTCACATGGCGCCCATGACTGATTTCAACTAGCTATCAATTTGAATATACAACGGAGAGGCCAGCGGCAGCAATAAATGCAAACAGAATATCTGCTGCAATAAATCTGGAATTGTCACCGAGCAAGCTACGAAGCGTAAGTCCGGAAGATCGCAGACCAAAGAATCTCAGCCGTTCGTTTTCCAGCTGTGGGCAAGTTAGCAGGACATGTTTCACCGTCAGCGGAGAACTACAACGAGGACACAACGGCATATCTCTACCACACACCAAGTAGCCATGTGTTGCGTAAGTATGCCCATTGCGCAGTCTATAAAGTATAACCTCTTCTCTCCTTGTCTTGCGTGAGGATGATTGCCAAACCGAAAGTTGTGGTTTAATAGCTTTTAGTTTGTTCCTGTGCGTTCGATCCCATGTTCGCTGCCAGCTGCTATGTAAGAATGTAGCAATGGCCGGGTACAGATCTCTGGCGGGAAGAGTAAAGCGTCGCGTGCACGGCCTCTGTGCAGCGCGCTTTGCAGCGGCATCCGCCAGCTCGTTGCCCCTGATGCCGACGTGACTAGGTATCCAGCATAACGTAACTCGTTTACCTGCGCCATCCAGAGCCGTCAGACGGATTAAGATGTCCTGTATAAGGGGATTGGACGGATAAAACTTTTTTAGCGCCACAAGACTGCTCAAAGAGTCCGTTAAAATGAGGTGTAAAGCCCCACTGCTGACTTCAATAAAACACAAGACCTTAGCAATCGCCACCAGTTCTGATGTAAAAACAGAGGCGTTTGTTGGTAACGTAAAAACTCGAGTGTCGTTACCACAAACAAACGCACAGCCAACGCCCCTCTCAAACTTAGAGCCATCCGTGTAAGAGATCGTGTGGCCAGTAAAAGATGCAATATGCTCGAGAGCTCTCGACTTGAACACCTCGGGAAGGACTTCTCCTTTGTTTTGCTCGGAGAGGGACACGTCAACTAAAGGTGATGCCAGTTGCCACGGTGGCGTTGAAAGATGGTCAACCCGCATGACCTCGCGTGGCCGTAACTCACTATCTGCTAGAAGCGAGTCAATTCACAAACAGAAAGGAACAGAGCGTCTCTCCGGCCTAGTACGAAATGCAGCTAGTGTATCGCTTGAAAAGACGGAGCTGTACGTGGGGTGTGTCGGGAACTGTCGTAACTTGATGGCATAGCGCATACCTAGTTGCTGCCTTCGCAGGGACAAAGGAGGCTCGTTAGCCTCTACAAGCAGGCTCTCAATCGGAGTTGTTCTGAAAGCTCCAGTAACTATACGCACGGCAGTGTGGTGGATTGTGTCCAAAGGCTTTTTGTTAGAGTGGCAGGCGCTGTCATACACAAAACAAGCGTAGTCAAGCTTCGAGCGTGCAAGGGAGCGATAGAGCAGTAAAAGCGTGTTGCGGTCGGCCCCGTACGATGTGCGTGCAACACATTTTAAAATGTTAAGCGACTTAAAACATGTATCACGGAATTGTTTAAGATGTTGCTTGTATGATAACTTTTTGTCCAGCGAAAATCCTAGAAACTTGGCTACAGGCTGGACTGGAACCGGCTGTCCATGGAGGAAGATCTCCATATCTGGACAGTGCCGACGACGGCGGCAGAAATGTACGGCAACTGTCTTTGCGGTTGAAAATCGGAAACCGTTCGCTGTACTCCATCGCTCCAGGGTAGCTATAGCCAGCTGAAGCTGTCTTTCCATGTAACGTGTACTGGAAGCAGACGACCATATTGCGAAATCATCGACGAAGAGCGACCGTCCAATGGACTGCGATAGCGCATCGCCGATGTCGTTCACCATTATGCCAAAAAGCTTGACGCTTAGAACGCCACCTTGAGGAACTCCGTTGATCTGAAGAAAATCGTCAGATACATGGTTACCAACACGGACTCTAAAATGTCTCTGGGATAAGTATTTTTTTTAAAAAAAGGTGCCCATGCAGCCTCTAATACCGTGCTTAAAGGGAATAGTTCACCTTTAACATGGGGTTTTGGACTGAAATAGCAGATTTGTAGAGCAGATCTAAAAATGGTTTGTGGTGAAAGAATTACATCTCTACGTTAAGTAATTTCGACACAGGACTAGTGGGCCCGATTTCAATCCCACTGTTCCGGGCCACGATCGGGGAATGAACGCTCGCCGCCGCGCCGCCGGAGGCAGGTCCACTCTCTGGCACGTAGTCTCTGGTCACGACGCCTCGTTAATATCCGCTCAGCCGCCCGGGCGGTGTGGCGGCCCCTTGTCAGAGACTGTATTTGGCGTCAGGCGGAACGGGGCGGAGCCAGAACGCCAGCTGCTAACGTACGATTTCTCGTGAAATAGAAAGAGAAACTTACTTCTTTCTCCACATATATCCATCAGTTGTCCAAACCAAAGTCATATTCATAGTTTTGAACTCAAGATGCACCTAATGGTTGAACTTCAAGACAACTTTCAAGGTGACCTATTCCCTTTAAAAAGCTTAAGAGAATGTCATGCCGCCAGGCAGTATTATAGGCTGCCTCAATGTCGAAAAAGACCACTCCCACGTGACGGTGACGGGCATACAAGAACCTACTGCCATAACCGCCCAACTTGCGCGAAGTGTGCCTCCACAGAACACACCGATGATGACTGTGGTGCGACCACATATCGGTGCGTAAACTGCAAAGAGGGACAGAACACGCACACGTCCTTCGATAGGTCATGCCCGGCACTTGCAAAAGAGAAAGAGATCAACTCGTTTAAAGCGACGAGAAATGTCTCTTTCAGAGAGGCTCGGGAAATATACAACGCGTCACACCCAAGCATATCCTACGCCCAGAAGGCGAAGGCTGCAGTAGCTCCCAGGACTTCGTTTGAGCAGATGAGCGCAGCTCAGTTTATCACGCTCCTGAAGTCTCTCGGCCTCTCAGTGGTTTCGGCTACTACCACACCGGGGCCGGCAGCGGTCCCTGTACCGCCGGCCGTCACGGTGTCGGATGCGTCCCCGGCCCCACACACTTCAAATCATGGAGAAGCAGGGATACAAGCTGTCCCAGCCGCGGCGTCCACCGGCACTGCCGGGGCCGCCACCAATGCAGCAGAGGACGATGGCTGGACGAGAGTTCAGCACCGTCGTACGGACAGGCGGCGCTCTTCCCCGCCAACTCGCGCGGCGACTGGCCCGGCGCGCTCTCCCCCACGCACTGCGGTGATGGAGGCACTGCGCAGGGGAGGAGGAGAGGAAGGCGCGCGAGGCAAGGCGTGCGCGCCTGGTCGGGAAGGCTAGAGAGACTAAGCGACCACCAGGTGCCGACTCGATCCCATCCCATTCGAATGGGAAAGCTACGGCTAACCCAGAGACTTTCCAGGTGGGGAGCCCATCCCCTATGGGTCCCCCTCCACCCCCGCCGTCGCAACCGCGGCGGTTACCGCCGCCGCCGCCGCCCGCAACACCGGAGACTCGGCCGCCGCCAGCTACTCCCCCGGCGGCGCCAAGTCGCCCTAAGCCTCCCTCCGCTCCCGGCCGGCCAACCAAGCGTGGGCTTCCGTGGACGGGCTCGCCCACGGAGGGAGGAAGCCCTCGTACGAAACAGAAATCTGACGCGAGCTCAGTCCCCTTTAGATCGAGCTCCGCCGACGGCAGACTGCACCAAGGTGGTAGCGTGCGTGCCCAGATCCACTTCGGGGACACAGCACGTGGTGCAGCTGATTACTTCTAAGTAATTCTAGTCAGTTTGTCGTTTTACACTCTTTTAGCATCTCAGTGCTTTTGCGCGGTTTTACTAGGTGCCCATGCCGTGACGCCTTCTACGAATTTATAACTGATTCCGCGCCTAGGGAACCAGTTCTCTTTTTGTGCCCCTGCCTCCTTTTTAAACGCGCTTTAGCGAGATTTTAATCCATTCCCATGCATTTCATCCTGCAGTGGAACTGTAGAGGACTCAAGTCCAACCACCAGGACCTGCAGTCGGTTATACGCTGGCGCAATCCAATCCTTATTTGTCTCCAGGAGACTAAGTTGGCGCCAGTCGCCACGTGCTCCATTAAGGGCTATGCCGTTCATCGCAAAGACGTGCATTCTGATACAATAGCCCACGGCGGCGTCTTACTAGCGGTGCACCACAGCCTACCCGCTCGACACCTCACGGTGCGGTCGGGCTTGCAGGCGGTGGCGGTACGAGTGCGCCTGAACCAACAACTGACAATCTGCTCCCTCTACCTGCCTCCCGGCACAGTTCTGCCGGTGGCAGAATTGCGTCAGCTGCTGCAGGAGCTCCCGCCACCAGTCCTGGTAGTGGGTGATTTTAATGCTCACAGTACTGCATGGGGATGCGACTATACTGGCACACGGGGCAGTCTTTTATAATATTTTATCAACGACGAGTCACTCTGTATTTTAAACACAGGCGAGCGGACTCATTTTACGGTACCCTCCGGTCAAACCTCGGCACTAGATCTGAGCTTGGTAGGCCCTGAGCTGGCACATCTTTTTACCTGGTCTGTTCACGATGACCCACTGGGGAGTGACCACTTTCCAGTGTGGCTCCAGCACCAGAATGCTCCAGATCTAGGTAGCCGACCACCAAGGTGGAACTTGGTCAAGGCGGACTGGGCCGAATTTCATACCTTGCTTGAGACATCGATCTTAACCAGAGTTGAAACGTCTGCCATGTCAGCAGAGGATTTTACTTCCACGCTTTTAAACTCTGCTGAGAGATGCATCCCGAGAACATCGGGCCGGCCTAGGCGCACTCCTGTTCCATGGTGGACTGAGGAGTGCGGGGAAGCTATCCGATCCCGGAAGAGAGCTTTTAAAAAGTTTGACCGGAGGAGTACTACCGAAAATCGCATCGCTTTTAGGAAAGCGAGGGCTTTTGCCCGTCGCACCGTTAAAGAGGCAAAGGCAGTTTCTTGGCGTTCTTACGTGGGCACTTTAAACCGTTTTACACCAACCACTCAAGTCTGGACCCGTATAAAACGTATTGCTGGACGGTACAGCTCTGTTCCTCTGCCTGTTATTCAGGTAGGCGGCCAGGATATTTCCCATCCGAAAGAGGTAGCAAATGGGATTGCTAGAGCACTTTACGAGCGCAGTAAAGGAGTGAACAAGGATCGTTTGTGCGACTTAGGGCTCGGTGTGAAGCATCTGATGTCGTTTTTTCTACCTCGCAACAACCGTCATATAACGAACCTTTTTCTATGCTCGAACTGAATTCAGCAATACACGGTCTAAAAAGTACTGCCGAGGGTCCAGACGGCGTTCATAACGAAATGTTACGCCACCTTCCCGTGTGTGCGTTACAGGCGCTACTCTTGATGTTTAACTCTCTATGGGCAAGAGGAGAGTTCCCGGAGGCATGGCGCGAGGCCATAGTAATCCCTATTTTAAAACCTGGCAAATCTGGATTAGACCCTCTGCACTATCGTCCCATCTCGCTCACATCTTCACTCTGTAAGCTGATGGAGAGAATGGTCAGCAAACGACTTGGTTGGTTTTTAGAACAACAAGGTATATTTGCTAACGCCCAGTGCGGTTTTAGACGCCATCGCAGCACCGTTGATCACATTTAAACACTCTATTCCGTTATTCGCGCCGCATTTGAGACGTTTGCGCTGAGTGGACTGCGTTTCTTGGCCTCCGAGAAATTGCAGAGTATGTTTGTGCTCCGCAGCTAACAAGCGAACATGTTTACTGCCTAGAAGAATGCATTGAAAGTTTGTTACACTCATTATCAGATGTTTACCCACAACAGTTCCACATGACTCCAAAATTACACTACCTTCTGCACCATCCATCAGAAATCAGGAAGCATAGACTCCTCAAACACATCTGAACGCTCCTTTTCGAAAACAAATATCAAGAGTTGAAAAGGATTTATAAATCATCCAAGAACACCAAGAATCTGGCCAGAACTTTGGCGTTGGGGCATCAGAGAAATATTTATCGGCTCCCGTCCGGAACATTCACGTATGGTTTTGGCGAAACACTCGTGGAGGATGTCGTGTGAGGGAAACGGAAGCTGTTGGGTGATCGACAGATTCGGAGTTGTAGGATCAACGGTGTACGCCATGCAGCTGGAGAGGTGTTCATCCTCGGGGAAAGCAAATTTGTGGGTCTTGTATTGGTTAAGACCATTTGTCCAGAAGGTGTATTTGTAGTAGAGGAGCTAGACGTCCAGGACTGCAATGCCACTAACCAAGCGTACCTGCTTCAGAAGAAACAGATATTCAAGAAGGTTGGGACTGCTTATATGCTGTACAAACACCCGATGGTATGCTACCATCATGAAAATGGCATCCTGGGAGTTGTCCTCTTATCACAAAGTGGTGGGCTTGGACTAATCCGGTAAACATGCGAGATGACTGCTCGTCCTAGCTTTAATAGTGAATGTGCCGTGGGCGAAAAACCTCAAGGGGTCGATTGCCCCCCCCCCCCCCCGACAGGAATAGAGTTGTTGTTTGTTGGGGCTTAAGGGCGCGACGACTGCATGGTCAATTTGCGCCCATAACAGTTAACTACTTACTGGTGCGAAAATATCACAGGGAAGTCATGTTGTTTGTTGGGACTTAAGGGCGCGACGACTGCATGGTCAATTTGCGCCCATAACAGTTAACTACTTACTGATGCGAAAATATCACAGGGAGGTCAATGCTACGGACGAAGGAAAAGAGACCGCCGGACTGGATCCATTGGGAATCATCATCAAGAAGATGACACAGCGTCACGGTTGGCATGACCTGGCCGAGATGCCTTGAACGCTTTCTAGCATACCGTGGGCAGGCGAGTAAGACATGCGCCACAGTGAGAGGCTCGTTGCATCTAGGACACATGGGTCTGTCACTGCCACAAAGCAAGTACCCGTGTGTAGCGTACGTGTGGCCAATCCGCAGTCTGCACAGAGTAACCTCCTCGCGCCTGTTTCTCCGTGAACTTGATGGCCACTGCCTAAGCACCGGTTTGACAGGTCTGAGCTTGTTGCTCGCTTGTGTGTCCCACGTACGCTGCCACTGGTCTTATAAAAAAGCACCAGCAGCTGGATAAAAATCTTGTGCTGGAAGCAGGAGGCGCCTCGTGCAGGGTGCCGATGCTGCTCGTTTCGCCGCAGCGTCAGCAAGCTCGTTCCCTGCAATGCCCACGTGACTGGGTACCCAACAAAACTTCACCGATTTCCCTGCTCGGTCTAAGGACGTAAGTCGTGCTAAAATGTCCTGTATAAGGGGACTGCTTGGATGGAGCGATATAAAGGCCAGAAGGCTACTTAGAGAGTCTGTTAAAATGAGGTGTAAAGCCTCATCGCTCACTTCAATAAAGCATAAAGCTTTGGTTATTGCGACTAGTTCTGACGTGTAGACTGAAGAATGAAATGCAAGCGAGAAAGAGCGAGTATCGTGGCCGCAAACAAATGCGCAGCCTACACCTTCGGATGTCTTGGATCCGTCCGTGTATGTAAAAGTGCGACCTTCGCAAGAAGCCAAGTGCTCCATGGCCCGAGACCTGGACTCAGACGGGTGGACATCTCCCTTTTTAAGTACGGACAGTGAAATAATGATTTGAGGACGGATATACGTCCATGGCGGCGAGGGCGAGATATCGACACGTATCACGTCACGCAAACAGATCCTGCATCCGTGAGCAGAAGGGTGCCGATCGCTGTGGCGTGCCTTCGAAAAACGAGAGAATGCCTCTCGAGAAAACATAGGGGTACGTAGGATGCATGGGAAACTGGCGGAGCTTCAATGCATATCTCATGCCGAGCATCTGCCTGCGGAGAAAGAGCATCTGCCTTCGTGCGCCTCCGCCAGGAGGCTGGTTGCTGGTGAGGTGCGAAAAGCGCCCGTAACGACACGCAGTGATGTATGGTGTATTGTATCCAGTGCTCGCTTATTTGACTCGCTTGCACTGTCGTATATAAAACACGCATAGTCCAGTTTGGAGCGAATTATGGACCGATAAAGCAGCAAAAGCGTGCTACGATCTGCACCATATGAAGTCCGCGAGACGCATCTTAAAATGTTCAGGGCTTTAAAACATCTCTCCCGAAGCACTTTAAAATGTTCCTTATACGTCAGCTTTCTGTCAAAAAATATGCCCAGAAACCTCGCTACCGGCTGTGTTGGGATCGGCTGACTGTACAGTCGAATCCCTAGGTTGGGGTCAGGGCAATGCCGGCGACAAAAGTGCACAGCAACAGTTTT
The DNA here is from genome assembly GCA_036785665.1 of Chirona hameri. Classification (NCBI taxonomy): domain Eukaryota; kingdom Metazoa; phylum Arthropoda; class Thecostraca; order Balanomorpha; family Balanidae; genus Chirona; species Chirona hameri. The sequence goes on along the minus strand of JAXIVJ010000444.1, from coordinate 26,269 downwards.
TGTTGTAGAAAAGCGAAGGCTGTTCTCCGTACTCCACCTCTCCAGGCGTGTGACAGCTAGCTGCAGCTGTCGAGACACTAAACGAGCGCTGGAAGCAGAGTACCATATCGCGAAGTCATCTACGAAAAGAGATCGGCCGACCCCCACCGGGAGCTCGTCTCCTGTCATTAATCATGACAGCAAACAACGCCACACTAAGTACACCTCCCTGAGGAACTCCGTTCTCCTGTGCAAAACTGGTGGAAAGATGATTTCCCACACGGACTCGAAAGTGGCGGCGAGATACAAAGTGTTGTATAAAGCGGCCCATACGACCTCGAATGCCATAATTATACAGTTTTCTCAAAAGGACATGACGCAATACAGTGTCATAGGCAGCCTCTATATTAAAAAATATTGCTCCAAGGTGCTTCTTTTCGTTAAAACAGGCGCGCGCTTCCGTGTCTAAGGTTAAAATGTGGTCAACCGCGCTACGATTTTTCCTAAACCCACACTGAGTGTTTGTAAAAACGCTGTTGTGTTCTAAAAACCAACTAAGACGTGCGTTCACCATCCTTTCCATCAGCTTACACAGAGATGAAGTAAGTGAGATGGGCCGATAGTGGAGAGGGTCAAGACCCGACTTACCAGGTTTTAAAATGGGTATTACGGTGGCTTCTCGCCAAGCAACAGGGAAAGCGCCCGTCTCCCACAGCAAGTTGAACGTCGCTAGCAGCGCCTCATGGGCAGCTGCAGGGAGATGCCGAAGCATGTCGTTGTGGATGGAGTCAGGACCCTCCGCCACACTTCGCAGTGAATGTATGGCGGAGGTCAGTTCGGCCAAGGTAAAACGCTCGTTGTAGACACTGTGCTGGGTAGTGGAGAAGTCCACAGCACCTGGTTCTTGTCGGGCCCACCGTTGTGCGGACTGCCGTTCCGTGTGCCCGCCCCGACATCGCTCAGAGAGTGCTCGGCCTATCACGTCGGCGACCTCTACTGGATGAATGATATCCGAGTCGTTCACTCCAAGGATCGGCAGCGGGACAGGGCTGTGCCGGCCAGCAATGCGCTTGATGCGTGTCCACACTTGGGACGTTGGAGTAAAACGGTTTAAAGAATTTACATAAGTGCGCCATGAAACCGCCTTTGCCTCCTTTATGGTGCGCCGGGCAAAAGCCCTCGCTTTCTTAAAAGCGATAAGATTATCTGTAGTGCTCCTTCGGTCGAAACTCCTAAAAGCTCTCTTTCGAGCCCGGATTGCTTCTCCGCATTCCTTAGTCCACCAAGGAACTGGAGCGCGACGAGGCTGACCTGATGTCCTTGGAATACACCCGTCGGCGGAGTTTAAAAGCACGGAGGTAAAATCCTCTGCTGACATGGGAGAGTTATCGGCTCTGGTTAAAATCAGTGTCTCCATTGACACTTGGAATTCTGCCCAGTCTGCCTTGTGTACGTTCCACCTCTGTGGTCGGCTGCCTAAAACTGGGCCATCCTGGTGCTGGAGCCAAACCGGGAGGTGGTCACTTCCCAGTGGGTCATCGTGCACGGACCAGGTAAAAAGATGAGCTAGCTGGGGGCTCACCAAGCTCAAGTCCAGTGCAGAGGTCTGACCGGAAGGCACTGTAAAATGGGTCCGTGTTCCCGTGTTTAAAATACACAGAACCTCGTCGTTAATAAAATGCTCTAAAAGGCGGCCACGAGTGTTCGTGGCATTACAACCCCATGCAGTATTATGGGCGTTAAAATCGCCCAGCAGTAAGATCGGTGGCGGCAGCTCAGCGACTAATCGTCTAAGTTCCTGCAGAGGAAGGTCGATGCCAAGGGGAGGTACACCGAACATAGGGTTACCTCTCGACGGTAGAGGTTAATACGAGCGGCCACTGCCTGCAGCGTGGAACGCAGCGCGAGCTGTCGGACAGGCACACTATGGTGAATCGCCAGCAGAAATCCACCATGTGCAACTGTTGTCACTGGTATGTCTTTTCGGAAGACAGCATAGCCCTTCACCGTGCACTGCATATCGGGTGCCATTTTCGTCTCCTGGAGACAGATGGCCGGTGGATTCCGCCTGCGGATGACTGTCTGCAGGTCTTGAAAATTGGATCTCAGACCTCTACAGTTCCACTGAAGAATAAAATGCATGGGAATGGATTAAAAGTGCGCAAGAGCACGTTTAAAGAAGGAGGAGCAGGCAAAGGCGCATACTAAAAGCCAGTTCACATGACGTAAAACCACTAAGAATGTAAAGGACACCGACACCGAGGCAAACGCACCTGGTAGAGTCCAACAGGACGGCAAAACACCCAAAAGGGCGGTAAAAAGTCCAAAGAACTTAGAAATGATGATGATTGGGGCTTAAAGAGGCACATAGTGCAAATGACTAAAAATATTCCGCCGCACCCGGGAAGGAGCTGTCCCCGTACTGGATTCGGCCGTGACCCAGCCGCGACCTGCCATCAGCCGAGCTGGACCGTCCTCCGGTCGAGCCCGGCTGAAAACGCTGGCGGGTACGGGGGCTGCCACCCTCCGTTGGCGAACCCTTCCAGGGCAGGACACGCTTGCCGGGACGCTCCGGTGCGGCAGCTGCCGCCGCCCGCCCTGGCGAAGAAGGCGGGGACACCGGCGTCGTCCGCGCCCCTGACGCCGGCAACGGGGTCACCGGTGGCCGCTCTCCACTCGGGGACCCCGCGGGCCGCGGCGGTGGAGGGGCACGCGGCAGCTGCGGTGGTAGTGGTGGCGGGGACCCATCGGAGACGGGCCCTCCGCAGAACGCACAGAGTAAGGGGACGTTCCTGCCGACCCACCAGGCGACGGGCCCACAGCCCCCGATGGAGTCGACTCACCGACCCCCACGGCTTCCGGAGAACGCTTGGCCTCGCGGGCTTTCTCGACGAGGCGAGCACGCCTGACATCGCGCGCCCGCTTTTCCTCCTGGTTGCGGCGCAAAGCCGCCATGACCGCAGTCTCCTTCACAGCAGGAGGGCGGCTGGGAGTCGCCGTCGCCGACCCAGAAGAGTCCCTGGGTGACGCAGGCTCGGTACGGGAGGGAGACCGTCGCTCGCTCGAGCGCCGATGTTGGACGAGGGTCCAGCCCTCGCCTCCACTCCCAGACCGCCGCAGCAGCGGGCGCCGCAACCGGGGCAGCCAGGGCCCCCTGTCCTCCAGAAGTGGAGGTGTGGAAAGGGGAGGGGACGGCCGAGGCCCCCGCAGGAGCCGACGAGGCCTCCGTAGGAGCCGCCGAGGCCTCCGCAGGAGCCGCCGCTGCCCCGGCAGCAACGACAGAAAGACCGAAGGACTTTAGCAGCAGAACCAGCTGCGCTGCGCTCATCTGTTCAAGCATAGCTTTGGGCGAGAGAGGAACAGATGCAGGAGCTTTCGCCATCTGGGCATATGACGTCCTTGGGTGGGACTCGTCGTATACATCACGAGCCTCTCTGAACGAGATGTTTCTGTTGGTCTTTATGCTATTTATCTCTCTTTCCTTGGCGTACATCGGACAGGTCCTATCATAGGAAGTGTGAGGTTTCTGTCCCTCGGGGCAGTTCACGCATTTGAATGTGGTAGCCTCACAGTTCTCGTCCGTGTGCTCCGTAGAGGCACACCTTGCACACGTCGGTCGGTTTTTACAGTGCGTTTTGTTGTGACCAAAACGCTGGCAACGAAAGCACCGCATCGGGTTGGGGATGAAGGCACGCACCTTCACGCGAACATACCCCACCACCACTTCCGACGGAAGGTCGGTGCTGTTGAATGTTAAAACTATGTTGTCTGTCGGAATAATGTTTCCTCCTCTCCTGGATAAAATCCTCCTTGCCTCGGTTACGCCAAACCTGGTGAGACCCTCTACGATCTCCTCGTCACTAACATCTCGCAGATCATAGCAGTTCACGATGCCCTTTGTCGAGTTTTTGGTCCTATGCGGGGCCACTGTCATCGGAGTTGTGACTTCCCGTCTGATGCCTCCATCCCTCACCGTGCATACAACGCTTGTAGCCGACAGAGCTTTTGCCGCGTCAGTCACGTTAACAAACTCAACCTCGATTGCGCCGTCTCGCAACTTGTCGCAGCGGATCACTTTTCCGAACCGATCACAGCCGTCCTTCCTCTGGAAAGGGGAAAATGAGCTGAGCCTCCTCTGCTCAGAGGAGAACACCAGAACCCGAGGAGTGGGGGAGGGCGCCTTCTCAGCGCTCTCCTGCGCAACACGTCGTCCGTTCCGCTCCACCTCAGTGGAGCGAGAGTCATTCACCGAAGGGCGGTTTTCACCACCAGACGGGATGGTTCGTCCATCGGCCGAAGCCGATGGGCGAGGGGCGGAAGAAGCTGTGGTTCGTAGGTTTGGGTTTGAAGTATCCATGGTAAGTGATTGGTCTCTGCCCAGTCCCCGCCGACGCTCCACCACGGCGCCGCTACAAGGCCGAGGGCTGGAGACTGGGCTGTACGGGGCTCGACGACGCCCTCCCAGAGGGGAGAGAGAGAGACTCACCTCCCCCGCCGTTTGGACGCCGCCTCCTCCCTTGACGCCTTAAGCCGGGACGCCACCCGGTGCGGCGGCAAAGCCACTCCGCAGCCGCCGGACAAGTGCATGCACCCGCCGTGCGGCAGCGAGACAGCCAAGCCACGACCCCCGGCAGCAGCCCGACGCAAAAGCTTCTCAGTGCGGCGAATCACTGAGTGTCCCCGCCCTTCCGGAAATCCAGGCCAAAGAGGAGTGTTGCCACGCTACCACGACTAGCCCGCGCGGCAGGTGGCTCAGCCTCCAGGACCCCTTCATCCCAGGGAACGGGTCGACGCGCTTAGTCGCAGAAAAGCCTTGCCAATGTAAAAAGCCAAGCGTCCCCTGTCACATCATAGTTAATGCTAGGACAATATCCATGATAGACGCAAGAAGCCTGTTCAGGTCGGGCGACTAGCACCCGACCGTCAACCGCCGCAAAGGGAGGAGGCTTCAGCGGGGACACCCAGTAAACTGAGTGGGGAGGGGGAGGGGTTCGGGACTTGTTACGGGGGTTGCAAAAATGGACTGGGACTGGGCCGGGGGTGAGTGTGAGGGGGATGGAGGGAGGGGTTAGCTGGGACCCGAGGGGGCGCTACTCCCCTTACACCGGCCGAAGCCGATGCCCCTGCGGGGACAGGAATAGAGTTAACGACCACATACATATGTCAATTATGCGCGAAATCCTTGATAGCAGGGCAGTAAGACAAAATGTCAGGTACTTGTAACTGTTGTGTATGTTGTACTTAGTAGTCACGACTTTGCTCTTTCTTATCTTTGACTTTTAGTAGGATGTAATCTCACTCGTGCATGGTTGGAACTTTAATGTAAGTTGGGGTTACAGCTGCAACCCAAATAATTTGGGAATATTACGCTTATGACGCGAAGTGGTACAAATGGGGCTCTCAACAACTAAGTGCATCCTCAAATATTTTCAAAAAGTTCCGCCCCTGCACTCGTGCTAGTTTGTATTACCATAATAACATACAAATGGGTGTATGGTAAACTGACTGTCTTTTGGCAGAGACGAAAGCGTCAGCGGGACGAGCCTGAAGGACTGCGCGAGATGATCGCGAAGATCGTTTCGGACGCGTTGGCCACTACTCGGGCCGACACGCCATCTTCCTCGGGCGACGTCGGAAGATTGTCACAAGCTTCCACAGTCCCAGTCGTGGACAGTGATCAGACAGGTATATCGTGTTGAATATGGTAATCGATGTATGAATGCCATTGCGGGCAATTCAGGTTTTTACAGAGTTATTTTAGTCCGAGTTATTTTGTACCCTAAGTAAAGTCTTCAAGTTTTAATGTTCAATATTAGGCTGTGGTTCCAGCTGTTGCTACTCTGCAACTCTCTGGCCGCTTCCTCACCCGTGTCGTTCAGTGACTGTGCCGGCCGCTCTTTGGCATAATGCCAATTCGTGGAGTCAGTATTTTGAGTGTCATTGTGGATTGATTTCTGATGTTTACAGTCTGACTGAGACTTATGTTCCCTTGCGGCTCCCACGCGTGGGTGTGAAGCCCATCAGCTGGCCTGCCGGACACGACCGTGCAGGTAGAGGCCGTTCTTGCGTTCACCTTGGCGCACTCGGTTTTAAACATGAACTTCTCGCGGAAACCGAAGCCTTTCCTGCTCTTCATGCTCAAGGTGATTCTCAAGATAGATGACATTGAAATGCCATCAAAGGTGGCAAAGTCGTGCCAGGAGTTGGCGCAGTAAGTGGCAGTGTGGCGTCGCTCATGTAGTAGCGAGTCGTTGTAGCGGAGCTGCAAGTCGTGTGTTCGTATTCAGAAGCGAACTTTGTGAACCGGGTTTAACTGCCATCAACGTTGGCATCCGTGATGATCTAACGCGCCTTGTCTCCGGCCCGCCGGCGCTGGCCCCGCCGCCCCGGCCGCCAGCTGGCGGTGTAGACACCCACTTCACCTATCTTCATGCGGAGTCGTAGGCGTGGGTTTTCGTGATCCGTAATCACTGTTCAAACTGTCGGCCGTTGGGTGGAGGGAGATGTGATGATCTAACGCGCCTTGTCTCCGGCCAGCCGGGCGCTGGCCCTGCCGCCCCGGCCGCCAGCTGACCCGGGCGCCTCCGCTGGAGCGGTCACGTGATTGCCCGCGGCCGCAGGTCGGCGGGCGGACGCCCGGACTCTCGGTCGGGACGCGGTGGCGCGAGCAGCTGTGTGTGATTGTTTTTTTTTGGGGGGGGGGGGGGCGCTTCAGCGCGTTGAGGCTATCAGGCGCCCATCCAGTCTACGCTACTTCCGCGCAGTCAGACGTGGGGGTTGTACACAATGTTAAAACGGATCTTCTGTAGGTAAGAGAGAACTTGTTTGATGCTGACTTCTGCACTGTCCCCTAGCACGTCGTCGAGCGATGCATTAGGGAAAAAAACGTGATTTTATAAGTCTCAACTGTTGGCAGATATCGTTGGGAGATAACACGTGTTTCACGCTCAGTGGAGCGTTGCAGTAGCCGCATACCGGCGGCTCCGAGCTGGTCAGGTGGTAACTGTGAGTAGCGTAACAGTGGCCGATGCGGAGTCTAGCTAGCGCCACTTCCTCCATTCTGCTTCGCCTGCTGCTCGACTCCCACCTTCCGATATTCGGGCGTAGGCGTCTAAGAGCGCAGTCTGTCTTGTTATGCCACCCATCTTGCCATTCAGCGAGTACGATGTGATTTATAGCTGGCTTCAGATCGTCGGCCTCCATCTTCAGCGAACAAATACGCGAGGAGCGCGAGGCAGCTTTGGCAGCTTCGTCGGCTCTCTCGTTGCCCTCAACGCCCACGTGACTAGGCACCCATAACAATTTCACTTCTCCACCATCCGAGTGGATGCTGGTCAGCAGTTCTAAAATCTGTGTGACTAGCGATGAGGAGATCAGCTGGTTACGGAGTGCCATCACTGAGCTGGCTGAGTCAGTAACTATAAGACAAAAGTTGTGACTATGACGGCGAATGTGCTTTAAAACCTGGTAGATAGCGTACAGTTCAGAGGTAAATACTGACGCTGCGTCTGGTAGCTTAAAACGTCTACTGGTCGTCCCGCTGACGAAAGCGCAGCCCACGCCCTCAGCGCCCTTCGATCCGTCAGTAAAATATCTCCGGAACCAACCATATGAGTCAAGCTTTTCCAGCGCACACTGCTTCAGTTCGTTCGGCATAGTGGTCGACTTTGCGTGTTGCAAGAGGCTAAGGTCACAGCAAAGCCCTGTTAGGCGCCATGGCTCTACACGACAGGTGCGTCGTGTGGCCAAGCTATCGAGGTCAATGCCAGTGTTCTGCATCCAGCTGTGTGCGCGAGAACACAGGGCTCGGGAGGAGCTCTGACGAGTTGTTGAGAACAGATGGACCAGTGAATGGTCGAAGATCCAGTCATACGTGGGGTGGTCTGGGTCCTGTTTGATTTTACATACATAAATGAGGGCGAGGCGCTTCCGTCTCAGATCTAGTGGAGTTTCCTCTGCATCCACAAGAAGGCTGGCTCTGCGTGAGGTCCGGAAAGCGCCAGTGGCTAGTCGCACACACGCATGGTGTACGCTGTCGAGGGATTGCTTCGTGCTGTTCAGCGCTCCGTCGTACACAATGGATGCGTAGTCTAACACGGATCTGACTAGAGCATGATACAGTCGTAAAAGCGTGGTCCTGTCAGCACCGTAAGACATGCGGGAAGTTACCTTCAGAATGTTCATACGCTGTGTGCATTTGTCCTTCAGTTGCGCGATATGGGGAACGTATGACAAGCGTCTGTCAAAGGTGACCCCAAGGAACTTCGCCTGATCCTTCACGGGGATACGTTGTCCGTAGAGGCGCAGAACAATGTCCGGACAATATCGCGTACGCCGGCAGAAGTGAAGACACACAGACTTCCCCGTCGAGAACTTGAAGCCATTTAAAAGACTCCACCTGGCCAGACCGTCGATGCATATCTGCAGCTGCCTCTGAGACGACACGGAAGTGGACGTCGACACCCAAATGGCGAAATCATCGACAAAAAGCGAGCGGTGGACTGTTGGTGGAAGAGAGTTGCAAATATCATTGATAAGAACTCCGAACATAGTCACACTTAAAACACTCCCCTGTGGAACTCCACTTGCCTGTGTAAACTGTCGGATAACGACTACAGTGACTCCTTTTAAGACATGTTAAAGTCTTCACAATGTTTTCTTTGCAGAAACGATCCACCAAGGGTGTAAGGCGACGCGACCAGAAGTGAATGGCCGCGTCACCCGCAGGCTGTCTGGGGTCAGGGACCGTCGCACCAGCGACCAGCCCTGCAGGAAAACACGCCCCCGCGAACACGAGCGGGGAGAAGAGCCGCGTGCGGACCCGCCTCGTCCACGAAGGGACACCAATTCGGCCTCGCGGAACTCTGATTCAGAGAGTGGGGCTGAAGGTACCATATGTGACTAGTTTTAAATGTGGAAACTCCCGCATTTAAAACTGGTTGCTGCATTGGTGTTTGATTAAAACTGGTTTGCGATAGCTCAGATGGTCGAACATGTGTATGTAATCGTATGACCTCGCTTTACAATATACGGCTCCATGTCAACATGCTCTGTGTGATGTTAAGCATGCGAGGTTGGACTTGTTCTAAATTATTTGTGTTGAGCCGGCAGGGAGATGTTGGGTCTCACTGTATGGGGTCGGATATGCACTCGTTTATTAGTGTCATAAAGATGCCCGGGGATCGGCTGGAACCCCCACCGTACGGCCGGGGAACGATTGGGATTCCCCGTATGGGATCGAACCGGCATCATGTATTTGTGGCATAGACTGCCCGGGGATCGGTCGGGGAATTCCGCCCAGATGGTCGGGGAACGGTTGGGTTTCCCCGTACGGGATCGTACCAGCATCATGTATTTGTGGTATAGACGGCCCGGGGATTGGTCGGGGAATCTCACCCGGACGGTCAGGGAACGTTTGGGTTTCCCCGTACGGGATCGTACCAGCATCATGTATTTGTGGCATAGACGGCTCGGGAACCCCGCCCGGACGGTCGGGGAACGGTTGGGTTTCCCCGTACGCCGCCGTACGTCATTTCCCCGTGCGAAGTGTCTCAAATCCCAAGCGTACGCTTGGGGAATCCCGACCGATTCGGTCGGGGACTGGTTGGGGAAACCCGTACTGGAACGGTACGGGATTGCTGGCTAGGATATAGTAGGACGTTTCTGTTGAATCGCGGTAGGTTCAAGGGGGTGGGTGTGGGCGCGAGCGGCTGCCCGCCGCTGGGTGCGCCTTTGTTGCCGGCAGTCCATTGCTGAGCGCGCTACTGCGCCACTGCAGTTAGAGAAAATGAACATGTGGTTTTCGTTTCTTATTATATTATATACCATGCATTATAGAATAGAAAACTAAAATGTATGCCTTACTTATTTGCGCCGCTCTACTTAATTGTGGCCATGTAATATTTATTTTGGTGATTTGTTCGTGAACTGTATACGCGTTGTTTTGACTTTTCGTCCAGATGTCGCTGCGGGCGGGCGGCCATTTCATCCATTACCCTGCGCGGCCATTATCGTTAGAACGGCTGCGCTGCGCGTCGCTGTGCGCGCCACCGTGATCGCCGCTGTGATTTTACACAAGGAAGCGGAAACCTCGGTACGTTTGTGATGAGCGGGGAGCGTAGCAACGGGCTTTGATAGTGATGTAATGGTGCATAATGAATAATCAAACGCGTTTCTAGCTAGTAATTAAAGGTACGTTTCGTTGTCTAGAAATGATGTAAAGATGGCGCGATGAGTCTTGATCTGGCGCAGGAATTCAGCTTTACTGAAGCGTACTCTACCTTTGTGTGTGCGCCAACGAATTGACGAGTTGGATAATGATGCTAACTGTGTTTTGTTTGCGTTTGATTTCTGTTTTTCAGAAACTGTTTGTTCCAATACAGCGTGTTTGGAGTACCGCTCTCTCTATGGAGTGGAGGAAGTCCAGCGGCGGTTACACCCACCGAAGGACTAATTTATTCATACAATGAACACATCAATACAAACAGCACTGCACAATGCACATTGTCTCACTCACTCACATGGTGATGCATCATACAGCCGTCTCGCTACGGCTCAAACACAACTTGGAAGATGGCGTATCGTGTCATTGTGCACCTCATCGGGACCCTCAGACACACTTCGAAACTTGTTTACAGCTGACCTCATCTCTGCCATGGAAAACGGCTGGTTGTATGTAGGTCAGCTGTTCGGAGGCGGAGAAGTCGACCGATTTGGCCTCACAACGACTTTTCAAACGCAAGAAATGTGGGTCACTTACACCTGTCCCACAGCGTTCAGCAAGCGCACGAGCGATCTCGTTGGCTACCGAGCAGGACGCAAAAGCTGCTCGCCACGCACCTCAAGCACCGGCAGGGCAGGTGCAGAAAAGCGGCCGGAAATCCGTTTTATGCGGGACCACACCGCAGACACTGGTGAGGAACGGTTCAACTGCCCGACGTATTTCCTCCAGGAGGCCCGCTTAGCTTCCTGGATGGTTCCCGGGCATGTGCCCTGGCATAAAGCAAGCCCATGGCCGCCACGGACCCACGGCGTATCTACCCCTACGCACACCGAGGAGTACGGCCGTCAAAATATGAAGCCGACAAGCTCAAGGAGCAGCGAGAGCGCCACCGCCGGTTCCGTTCGCAAGACGACCCACATCACCCCATATAGGGTCACCAACATTGCTACCAGCCGCCGCGTGGTGGCGCTGGCGGGTTGCTGGCCGGCCGCCGTCCCTGCCGTGATGATTATTTTGGCGTCGCAACTGTTAAGGCTATTAGGCACCCACAACGTCTAGGTCAGATATGATGATGATTTGGGTTTAAGGGGAACCGCAGCTACAAAGCTATATGGCGCCCATAACATCTGGTTAAAAAAAAATCAAGCAAAACGATCACTCAACCCAACTGTGGGATAGGCAAAAGGAAAGTGGGGACACTGCACACCCAGTGAGTTGATGACGGCAAACTGTGAAACCGGAACGTGCAAACTGCAAACACAAAGCAAGACGGGACAAAAAAGAAAACAAAACACAACTAAGAAACTAAGAAATGGAGAAGATCACAGGAAAACGGACATGAGCAAGAAAACGAACAACCTCAGAAATGTGGCACGAATCATTACCCAAAACCTCCTCTAAACTGAGAGCGACACTGGTGAGCTGAGAGCGACAACCAAAAAACTTCACACGTTCATTATGAAGATGTCGGCAGGACTCAAGCACGCGGCGAACCGATAACGCATCCCCACATCGAGAGCAGCGCGGCCGTTCCTCTCAGCACAGCAGGTATTTGTGTGTGGTATAGGTGTGGCCGATACGAAGTCGGTATAGGGAAACTTCTTCCGCTCTCGACTTTCGAAAGACGGAATGCTATGGAGTAAGTTGCGGCTTAAGCTCCTTCAACTTGGAAGCCACCTCGTCCCATGCGCACTGCCACTTTCTGCACACGTACGCCTTGCATGCAGGCAATAGGTCCGTGACAGGTAAGGGGAGCGAACGAATGCATGCTGCTCGTGTAGCCCTTTTGGCGGTCTGATCTGCCTGTTCGTTTCCCGCTAGGCCCACGTGTCCAGGAATCCAGCATAGCACGATTGACTTTCCTGCGCGGTCCAGAGATGTGAGGAGAACTAAAACATCCTGTATATGGGGATGAGATGGGTTAAAAGCCCTTAGCGCTAAGCGAATCGCTAAAGATCACGTAACGAATACCCTCGCAGACCTCGATCAAACTGAGAGCTTTATGTATAGCTGCCAGCTCGGATGTATACACAGTAGAATGGGACGGCAAAGTAAAAGACCGGGTAGTGAGACCCATTACAAACGCGCAACCCACGCCTGCGTCAGTTTTGGATCCGTCAGTATAAGTGTGGGTGTATCTGTCATAGGATCCAATAACTTATAGCGCCCGACTGCAGAACTCTCCCGGCAGAGTGTCACTTTTCCTAAACTCAGCAAGTGATAAATCGACGGTTGGTGTGACAAGCTCCCAAGGCGGCGGTGTGCGGCGGTGTTATCTTGGCGATTCCATGCAAACTAATACCGGCATCGAACAGTTCACGTGACCTCACACAGAACGGAGTGGAGCGCAACGTCCTGCTGTCCCGAAACACTGCCAACGCACGACGAGAAAAACATGCTGGTAAGTCGGATGAGTGGGCAGCTGCCGCAGCTTACAGGCATAGCGCATGCCGAGCAGGCTGCGCCTGTGGCATAACGGAAGCTCATGAACTTCAGTTAGAATGCTGTGGATAGGTGACGTTCGAAAAGCCCCCGTCACTATACGCAACGCCGTATCGTGTAGTGCCCAATTGGCGCTTGCTTGTGGAACAGGCGCCGTCATAGACTATGGAAGCATAATCGAGCTTTGAACGAATCAAAGACCGGTACAAAAGAAGAAGCGTTGATCTGTCTGCGCCATTCGTGGTCCATGACGTCATGAGTTACTCATACTTAGGGATCGATAAGTCAGTTAAAAATAAAGATATTGCTTTTAAATTTGGTTTGGGTATTGTCCACATGTGGTTTTTCAACATATCTTCCGGTTTTTGCAAATATTTGAAAATGTAGATTTTGAGGGTTTTAAAAAAATGAACTTCTGGGAGTCAAAAACCAAAATTTTATAAAAAGAACTTGGTATTCATAGGGGCTTGCAAAGGAGCTCCAAACCTCAAATAAAATGGGCAAAATGCTACACTTTGTGCTAAACTTGAAGATGATTATTATGGCATTATTGTTTTTTTTTGTAGATATGACTAAATGTATTTACTTCCAAATGCAGTATATTTTAATTTTCAAACTTGCTGGGGTGTGGGGTGTGGGGACCAGAAACCTTCACATCCTGGGGAGCCCAGGGAGGTGAGTCCACCGCAAGCGTCGAAGAGATCAAGGAGATCATTGGAGTGCTGGCAGTGGCCCATTGCTGCCAACTCCGATCCGGACCTGACAGACACGAATACCTGGAGGCCACCTGGGGCAGGAGGATTGGTCTCGTCGACCGGAAACTGGTGATGGAACTCCGAATTGACGACTACTCCCTGAGGTGGTGTGCGCCGTGGTCTCTCCCCTCTCGGCAGTGTGCCTCTCGCTCTGCTTCTGTGCTACCAGAGCCCCTGCAGACTCCCCCCTGGTACTGCCGACGTCCTTTTTCTTCGGCGCAATCTCCCTCCAGAACCTGCCAAACTCCGTGTTGGGACACCTCCTGGTTTTTGGACAAACCTTCATGGTGGGCCCCTCCTACTTGGTGGGGTCAGTCCCGATGCCTGAGATGATCAGGCTCGTGCGACGTCTCCTGCAAAAGGAGTCCGACCTAGGGAAGGATGGACCCCAGCTGCCCCTGTTCCTGCAGGCACTGGGGTACGATTACACCGGATTTTCCATTCGAGCGAACCCCGCGAGCTCAGTGCTCATCGCCCTCCTCCTACTCTTCGCGACTGGGAGACATTCGCTCTTCTATATGGCATATTCTATATTCTATTCTTCTATGTGCCACCGGCCTAAATGGCACGATCGGGATGGCGAAGCGCGCTTTTATCTGGCAAGCGGGCTTCAACGCGGTGAGGTACCGGCTGGAGAAGGTGGAGCTCGGCGACGAGAGCTTCGAGGCAGAGAGGACAAGTGGTAGGTGGTGTGAAGGGGACGCGGCGGGAGGAGAGGCCGTAACGGTCGACCCGGAGGTCCCTCACTACCTCGTCAAGTTTCTTCTCTGGCTCATGACGAACTACGTCCGGATCCTCCGAGACGGTCTCCTCCTCCCGGGTGGACAGAGAATCGATGAAGCCGCCTTCGAAATGGCGACATCTCGCCTGCTCATCCGGCCCCCCGTACAAGGCCCTACAACTCCGGGTCCATCGGACACTTCCTAAGCCTGCAATACGCCCCAGAACAGGCGAGAAATAAGTTGGAAAAACGGCTCGATTTTTTTAATGGCGCGTAAGGGTGGACGCCTCGGTTGTCAAGGCCGTATTAAAAAAGGAGCATGCCCCGAGTGTGCGCTAAGGCTTCTGTGCTGGCAGCAAAGCTGGATAGCCAGAAAAAGCGCGTGAGAAACAGGACCGACGCACCAGCAGACCGCACCGTGCGGCGCGTGAAAGCGAGACTGCGTGCTGATGCAAAGCGGTACGGGTTAGACGTCAATTTCTCGTCCGTAGACGAGAACACTCCTCCGGCTTCGAAGGCGATCGTCGAAGCGCTGGATGAGAGTAACGTTTCCTTGAGGAAGTATAACAGACTGAGGAGCTGTTTCCTGAGGACCCCGTCGCTGTACAAAGTGCGGAAAGAAAAGCAAGCTCAAGACTCCGAAATAGGTCCCAGCATAGAGTCGTTGCCAAACGGCTCTTTTCGCAGCATCGAATCGGTTGTGCGTCTGGTCGGTCATAAAACCCTCAAGAATGGTGTTGTACGGACACAATTTTCCGCCGATGGTGCAAACGTAGGCAAATTTCGTACTTTCACCAACTTTACCATCACCTTTGTGGACGAGACCGAGCCACAGATCAGAGGTCAACCAGATCAGAGGTCCACATATGGTAGCGGTAGTGGAGAGCCAGGAACAGCGACACACCCAACCCACTACTGAGACTATGTACTCCATGTTACCAACAAGAGCCGCGCCACGTACCGTCCCGCTAGTTCTTTGTTGGATGTCATCATTACCAACCGTCCTGAACTGATTCGACGTGTCGGTGTTACGAGGTGTCATTATGGCGGTCCGCATGACTTCACCCGTGTGTTGCTGGCCCGTGAGGGTCGAGTGTTACCCGCTCGCCAGTCGAATGTGTACCGGCGAGCCATTAGCAGGATAGACCACGATTCTTTTAACCGGCAGCTTGCTGAGAAAGACTGGGCCCCAGTCTTTGATTGTGAAACCACGGAACGTAAATTGACCGTTTTCCACCAGACCTTCATTGATCGACTGAATATTGTCGCGCCGCTAAAACGTGTGCGTGAGAGGCAGGTGACTGCGCCGCCTGTAACCGCCCAAACGCAGCAACTACTGCAGCGCCGCCGCGCGGCCCTCGCTGGAAACGACCGCGCCGAGTACAAACGAGTGAACCGACTGTGCCGCGCCGCCGTGCGGAACGAGAGCCGTGAGAAATACGCGGGTGCGATCAGTCGCGGTGACCGAGGGGGCCTGTGGCGTGTGCTGCGGCCGGTGATAGGTCGGAAACAGCAGAATTGTGAAATACCGAGGATCACACCCAATGCCTTGAATGACTATTGCGTTACGATCGGCCCGACCACGGCTGCTAGTGTCCCGGCTGCTACTATTAATGTGCCTACGAGACTCCCAAGAGTGTCGACATGTGCAGTTAAGGTGCAGGCAATTAACTTAGACACCCTGTATGCCACCCTCATGTCAATGAAACCATCGAACTCAACTGGGAAGGACGGTGTAACTGTACGCATCTTGCAGTCATTCTTCCCAGGGGTAGGCCATGCGCTATTAGACATTGTTAATGCTAGCCTAGCCACCGGCGTGGTACCGCGTGATTGGAAGCACGCGTTGGTGACCCCTATACCAAAGGGGAAGGTGTCCGCAGAGCCATCCGAAACGCGATCAATCTCGATATTGCCCGAGATCATGAAATTAGTTGAACGTGTAGTGCAAAAACAACTATCAGGCTACCTCGAGGACGATTATTTGCTTTCGGACGCACAACACGGATATCAAAAACAACTTTCTACTGAAACGGCGCTTCACGTCATAACAGATTAGGCTCTTCAAGCCATGGATAGTGGTAACATCTGCATTTTGGTATTATTGGATCTTTCAAAATGTTTTGATGTTGTTCCTCATGACAGACTTTTGGGAAAACTTTCTTTGTACGGCGTAGATGCTTCTTGGTTCCGCGACTATTTGACACACCACTCGCAGCAGGTCCAGGTGAGGTGCGCGGACGGAACGGCTCTTCTTTCAGACTCCAAGGAAAATGTGATCGGTGTGTACCAGGGCGGAGCGTTGAGCTGTGTGTTGTACATGCTGTTCGCGAATGACCTTAGCCTATGTGTGCCAGACGGTGTCAGTGTAGTCCAGTTCGCCGACGACACGCAACTAATGGTTACAGGTAGGAAGCGTGACGTACAACAGCTGATCATTCGCATGGAGGACGTGCTTGACCGAGTGTACCAGTGGTTTTGTCATAACGGCATGAAACTAAACGCCACAAAAACTCAGATGGTTGTATTGGGAACGCCAGCGATGCTTCGCGACTTAGCGCCAGTTACGCTTAGCTTCTGTGCGACCACCATTGCTGAGTCAAAGGAGGTGAAGAATCTCCGCGTGTTAATGGACCGACATCTGAACTTCGCATCACATGTAGACAGCGTGTCTTGCAAGTGCACAGGTATACTTATAGCGTTGGTGCACGCACGCCATGTTATACCGATATCGGCGCTGAAGTGTATCGTCGAAGCGCTTGTCGTGTCTATGATGTGATACTGCCTGTCGGTATACGGTTCATGCGGTGAGACGCAGCTACACCGTGTTCAAAAAGTGATCAACTCTTGTGCACGAGTCGTGACAGGAAAGAGACGTAGTGATAGCGTGTCTGAGACCATCAAACAGCTTAAGTGGTTGACTGCAAGACAGCTGGT
The DNA here is from genome assembly GCA_036785665.1 of Chirona hameri. Taxonomy (NCBI): domain Eukaryota; kingdom Metazoa; phylum Arthropoda; class Thecostraca; order Balanomorpha; family Balanidae; genus Chirona; species Chirona hameri. The sequence continues at coordinate 9,213 of JAXIVJ010000444.1, read as the reverse complement.
GACATACCACACGGTATGTCCTGTAGAGCGCACCATCGTGACAGGTCAGCCTGAGTACCTCAGAAGCACGATAGGACACCGGGCTTGCCAACGTCACCACCACGACACAAGACGAACTGGCCTCCTTACGCTCCCATCTATTCGCACGGAGGCAGGTAGAAGGAGATTATGCTACCGCGGCGTGACTCGACTGAACGAACTAAATGTAGAGCCAGGAACGTTATCCTACCGGGCGAAAGTTACACAAATACTGTTGTCAAACTAGGGGAGGTGAATGAGTCGGTGTGTATGAACAGTCATCTTTTGCATGTATGTACGTGTACCTTTGTTCGTGGAGTATTTGTATATGTAGGTATGCGTGTTCACCATGGCTGCGCTTTATATGTGTCAATGTTCTGTCGTGAACTTGTGAAAAGCCACTCCAAAGAGTGGATCTTGTTTTCGAATACATCATCATCATCATCATCTATGATAACGCTGATGTTTGAAGGCATCGGGTGTCTCCCGAGGCGCGTAATGTGTCGCTCCCTGTGCGCCCAGATTGCGCCTTCGTGCAGGAGCGCCAATTTCAATTGAGGGGGAATGTAAGACCCGTTGCCCCCTGGATCCGCCCCTGAGTTTGAGTGAGTCTGTATTTGGGACCAAGAGCGCCCGTCTTTGGAACCTAGGGTGGGGTTGGCATTGGTCCGGAGCCACGGGGCTCGCCCTGCGTCCTGCTCTGTGAGCGAGTATCCCGTCCCATCCTCAGTCCTCACCCATGCCTTGCCACCAGTATGGTTTTGTTTATGGGAAAAGTTGCAACTCTAAAAAGGCGGAGTCTACGTGCTTACGTTATTTTTATGCGTGTGGCGATGCGAAGTTTACATTTCATTTTCGAATGCGAAGTTTACAGGTACAACATTTGATCCCATTGGCATGTTCATTGTATGCGATCATTGTAATGTGCTCCAGATCGTCAATAACACTAATCACACCTACTAACAATGATCTGCATACTTTGTGCTTTGTAACGCAAAATTGTTTGGGAAAGTAAGTGTGAGATAGGTACAACAAAATTGTATATGTTGTGGCTTTTTAAGATTTCCAGTCAGTCGTAACCAACTAGCAGATTATTTTGGGACCACGAGTTGATGACCTTGCCGCTTGGTAGTTCAATGAGTGAATATTGGAAAGTTGAGCCGTCACCATCTCATGGAGCAGGCAAAATTATGTAAAACAAAAAGAAACAGCTGTTCTTTTCCTCGAAGCACCTAAGCTTCTTAAGCTGGTTCTTGTTACTATAAATATTTGTGTAATGCTCATGCCACCTAGTGTAGATATTATAATCACATTTCAGCAATACAAAGCTGGCATCCATGTTCATTAAGGCGTTTTCTTTCTTTTAGTTGTTGCCAGAATTCCACCGGCCAGATTGTATACCAGTCACCAGCCGGTCTACAAGAACAGTGTGGTAGCAGTGACAGATGACTTGCTGTACAAGTTAGAAGCAGCCCTCCGGTTCCCGAAGCGTGCCAAGCAGTCTGTTTCTATAACTTCCCCATCCTTCTGTCAGACAAGGGCTGCTACAACATAACACTGTACAACATTCTAAAAGCCTCTAATTTCTACCATCCATCTTGGCACACTCTGATCATATCTCCACACGGCGACAAAAACGTGGTGAGCCAGTGGGAAGAAGTCATCTTCCGTGAGAGGAAGTGGCGGAGGCAGTCGCATTTCTTCCAAGGGGAAGAAATGAAGCCATTTCGTGGCTATGAGGTGTTGGTGAAGATCACCAGAAAGAGAAAGATAACCGGGGAGTAAAGTGAGATCCACGTGAGCCGGCATTTGTACATATTTACTTTCACTTAGTGTATGCCAACTGCGAATGACGTTGTAATTAATAATCAAAACCTTTGTAGTATTAACACGCGCCCTGGAGGGCCTCTGATAATTACACGCCCTGGAGGGGGGCGGATTTCGCCCGCCCCCCCCCTATGATCTCGAAAACTACGCAACGTAGCGACAAGCGGGAAACGACGTTAGATAGCTCGAGACAAGCTCTTTCGAAAGTATTTCGTTAATTTTTTTCAGGTCAGTATTGAGGTCACCAGAGGTCATCAAGTGTTAGATTTTCAAGTTTTCAAGACTTCGGTTCAAACACTCCCAAATATCTCGGGAACTATGATAGTTAGCGGCAAACGGAAAAAAGCAATCGAAAGTTATTGAAAAATACAATCGACATACGTGTCCTCAGATTTGAGCTCAGGTCAATAGTTTAGGCTCCAGAGGTCATCGAATGTTAAAAAGGTGATTTTGTTTTCAGAACTGTTTTCCCCAAATAACCTTTTACCTAATAAAGATAAAGCAATAATGTTTACGCCATCGCGTGTGCCTTGTCAAGGCGCTTCGAATCATATTCATGGTGACCGGTTTAGGTCAACTGAGAAATTTGACCTAAGGTCAAGTGGTGACCCAAGTTGGTCATGTTGCATATTGGGAGACGTGTCTCGACGAGACAAACATATTGGTACCGTTTTCTCTTCTATATCTTCATTATGTCGATAGTTATTGATAAAACCGTGTTAGCGGTCACAAAATTGACCTGACTTTAGGTCACCGATATTAGAAATCCGAGATAAACAAATTGTTGGTATCTATGACCTTATGAAGTCGTGCAAGATTGAAACCGATCGGCGTAAAACTGTGGCTGTGGTACTACTGCAAACGTTTTTGAGTTGAGGTCATCACGTGACCTGGTCTGGTGACCTGACCTGAGATGACCTGAGGCCAAAAATTTTACATAATGCGGGAAGTTCATTTCTAAACAGGTATACAAAAAACGGCGGCGCTGCGCGCCGCCGTTTTTGCGCTATCCTCGAAAAACCGGAGGGGTGGGCGGATTTCGCCCCCTCCAGGGCGCGTGTTAAGAGGGCGTTGCTGTGGCGCTTTGAACAGGTCGAACCTGTTGACCAAATCAGCCAAATCACAGAATATTTGAAATCTGTGGGTTTACATATTTCATATAGTGAGGAGCAGGAGAAACATTTGCTGAATTATATTCGCTTGATTCGGTCCAAAATACCAAAAGGGCGAAAGAGAAAGGAATTCCTTGAACAATTTTTCCCCTGGCCTGTGAAGTCAGTTGGCACCCTTGGAGAGACCCAAGATGAGTTCAATGTCACAAAAGCCCGGCTTGCTGCTGCCTGTCAGGAGCGAGAAAAGGTACTGCAAAAACAAAATGAACTAGTCAACTCCTCCCTAAAAGCTTCTTAATTATCAAATGTAAAGCTGAAGGCGGAAACAGATGCCCTCATACATAGACATGATGATGATTTGGGTTTACGGGCACCGCAGCTACAGGGCTATATGGCGCCCATAACATTAGGGTGACCAGTTTAGCAACTTTTGTTTCGAATCTTCCATTTCCGGGCATCAGTCGACGGGGAAAAGCGTTCTGAGTAAGATGGAACCAAATTTGAACCAAATTTCGAAAAATTCGAGGGCGCGCCGTGACACCAAAGTGGTCAATGTTTTGCAATTTTTTGCCCTATTTATCCGCTACAAGGCGACAGGTGGTATTGGTCGCACTATATGTCACACTGTGTGGAGACTGATCGGTGACATCTACGCATGCCAGGTTTCACTTCAATCGATGCAATGGTTTGACCACAGGACCAAAACCGCGACTGATCTGGCATACTTTGCATTGCTGCCCATAGATGGCAGCACTGTCGCGGACCATGGAATCGCCTTGGTGTCCTGGATTTCCGTTGTTTTTCGGAGGTGTAAAGGGAAATATTTACCTTTTGATTTACTTATCAGCCTTTTTATGTGACACATGACACTATTATACACTGTATACGTTCTATGACACAATATACGTTCCATGCTTGCCGGAGGTGTGTTATTCATGGCAGCATTGCGCAATTGCATCACGCCAGAGACAGTGACGACTAACTCAATTGAATGCAAATTAGGTCATCACATCACATTTCGAAAATATTGAGCGCAATTGTATATCGGCGCTTCCATTAAGAGTGCGGTGACACCATGGCTCTGCCGACCTGGCCGTACAGTGCCCACCTGCCTTATAAGTGTACATTTGCCACTTACAGCCTGCCTACAGTATCTTATACTCAGTGACTGTGACCTGCCCAGGGTTGCGCTTCCTGGCAGATATCTTGTTGAGCGAATGCCCATCCTGACGCCTGTCGCCGCAGACCTGGGAAGCTGCCTCCGTCGTCAACTTGACGGCCCGTTCGGTAGACTGGGTGTGACACGGCACGCCGGTCCGTAGTGGCTCAGCTGCCTGATCAGCTGTCCAGCTCGCTGTCTGACAACTGCATGGTGAGCGGCGGTTCCATGGTGGCGGATGTGACGTCACCACCAGCTCCCAGCAGGACGGCGCATCGTACCAGAGCAGGACGGCGCATCATACCGGAGCAGGACGGCGCATCATACCGGAGCACCCGGAACCGTAGGACGGCGCATCATACCGGAGCTCTGGCACCCGCTGAACGATCTCACTGGACTCGAGGGTCCGCTGCACCTGTCTGATGCACTTGATCTTGTTGACCGCCTGCGCCCTGACCACGGCCTCTGCGTCACCCAACATGGCCAGCAGAACGTTTTCTTCATGGGCGAAGAAGCCGTTACGTTTGACGCTGGCTCGCAGCAGGTCGAGATCTTGGGCGCGGCAGTACCGGGCCTGTCGCTGCAGCTCGGTGCCCCGAACACCGCGTTGGACATGTGCTTCACGCTGACGGCAATGGGCACATACACGCAGCAAACATACCGAGCCAGGGCCACCATCTCATCCGTCGGCTGCTCCTCAGACATGTACACTCGCAGGAGCCTACTCTGCGCGGTGTACCAGCGGGCATTGTAGTCTGCCGTGTGCCGTGTTGCGGACACAGTCAGTGACGTTACCCGTCACTGCTGCCTTCGCACACTCGTGCAGGAGCCTCATGTCGGTGCTCGTCTCGCGCTCAACTTTTGCTGGCATAGTCAGGAAATCCGCGCATTCGATCGGGGCGAATTGTGCTATGCACAGCTCATGCACGTCACTGGCCATTTGTTTGCCGATCGAACCGGAGAACCCGTTCGGGCTGGTTGTGCGGCCGTCGAGGTGACGGAACAGAGCTCTAAACGGTAGCTCGGCGTGGTGGCACAAACATACTATGCGCTGCAGTGGTCGCTTGCTCATACGCTCGCAACAAGCCATAGTTCCTCCGTTGACACCTGTCACCTGACTGGTACCGTCACCGCCGATCACAGACACATCACTCAGGTCCACACCCCTGTCAGAGCAGCTCCAACACTTTCTCAGCGCACAACTTTCCAGTGTGCTTTATACCATCTTCACATGTCACATGACCAACATGAACATCACCAGGGTGCATATTTACACTGATGTGTCTGCACCGTTTGCCTGTATCGGCTGCTGCCGGCAGCCATAGCTCGGGTCTTATCCATTCGCCCATCACAGAACACTGCCGTGCAGCCTCGGGTGTGATCAGCAATTGTCCCGATCTGGGCTTCTCTCGAGTTATCCAGCGCCACCTGTACCTTGTGTTTTGTAATAACATTGGCACCGTTAGCACCAAGCAGTCCAGCGTCTTCAGAGAAAGCCGTCAGGATTTTTGACGCCATCCTCGCGCCGACATGGTTGGCGTCTAGCACCTCGGCTGTAGCCTTCAGCGCAATGACACGGGGTCTTTTCGGTTTCGGTCTGGTGATCGGCGCGAACTCGTCGTCACTGTCCTCCGATATGTCGCCGGACTCGGAGTCGGATGGATACGAGGGCTTGGCCCACGCCTCCTCCGCCCGTGCTGCTGCGGGTGCTGACACCGGTGTTGCCGCTGGTGCTGGCGCTAGTGCTGCCGCTGTTGCTGCCGCTGGTACTGCCCTTGTTTTTGCCGCTGGTGCTGACGCCGGTGCTGACCCTGATGCTAGTAGATGGCCCGGCGTCCTTCCGACTCAGATGCACGGTTTCTCGGACACGTCTCTCGGCAGTGCTTTTCCATTTGTCGCTTGTAGGTTTGTCCACGGAGCCGATGTACAGCTGTCGTTGGCTGCGCTGATCCTGCATGAAGTCTCGGTCTTCTTGCAGGTTTGGTCCCTCCGTCTTACTCTGGATGTCGAATAGACAGCTAAGGTCCGGTCGCAGCGTGGCTCCGCTTTTCGTGGCTGACTTCCTGATATTTGCTTTACATTGCCACAGCTGGCTCATCTGCGCTCTTACCTTGAACTTAGATCGTGTCGGGATTGATGCCTTTTTCCAGATCTCAATACATTCGTCTGTTACCGTCTGAATGATTTCTGAATAGACACTAAATTATCGGACATTCGGACAAATTATCGCCCATTCTGCCTGATCTCCTGAACCTTTAATGCCAAAATCTTCCTCACAATGTCCTCACAGGTTGGGAGCTGCTGTTTTGGCAAATCACCTGGATTAACGTTAAATTGCGGATGAGGTTTGCGGAATCGTCTTACACGCGGCAGAACTGAAGCCATGGTTAGGTAACGTGAAACAACCGCAAAATGCGCAGCCTACGACACAACCAGACAAAACACCCTGATACGTCGGATCGCATATGTTTGGTGCTCTATTCAGCAGTGTAAACAAATATCGCTTCTGCTAAATGCGTCAGCAGGAATCTTTACAAATAGTAGTAAATCAATTGAGGTAAAATCAATTTGATATCATACATGTGTCACATAAAATGCCGATAAATAAATCAAAAGGTGAATATTTTTTTTAACCTCCGAAAAACGATGGAAATCCGGGACACCGAGGCGATTCCATGGTCCGCGACAGTGCTGCCATCTATGGACAGTAATGCAAGGTATGTCAGATCAGTCGCGCTTTTGGTCCTCCTGTGGTCAAACCATTGCATCGATTGAAGTGAAACCTGGCATTCGTAGATATCACCGATCAGTCTCCACAGTGTGACGTATAGTGCAACAAATATCACATGTCGCCTTGTAGCGGATAAATAGGGAAAAAATTGCAAAACATTGACCACTTTGGTGTCACGGCGCGCCGTCGAATTTTTCGAAATTTGTTCAAATTTAGTTCGATCTTACTCAGAACGCTTTTCCCCGTCGACTGATGCCCGGAAATGGAGGATTCGAAACAAAAGTTGCTAAACGGGTCACCCTACCATAACATCTGCTTAAAAAAACCTCAAGCAAAACGATCACTCAACCCAACAGTGGGAATGCAGAAGGAAAGTGAGGACACTGCACACCCAGTGAGTGGATGACGGCAAACTGCGAGACCGGAACGTGCAAACTGCAAACACAAAGCAAGACGGACAAAAAGAAAACAAAACAAAACAAAACTAAGAATCTAAGAAATGGAGAAGATCACAGGAAAATGGACATGAGCAAGAAAACGAACAACCTCAGAAATGTGGCACAAATCATCACCCAAAATCTTCTGTAAACTGAGAGCGCTAGAACCAAAAAACCTCACACGTTCATTATGAAGATGTCGGCAGGAATCAAGCCCGTGGCGAACCGATAACGAGAACGATGTGGTATAGGTGTGGCCGATACGAAGTCGGCATAGGACAACTTCTTCCGCTCTCGACTTTCGAAAGACGGAATGCCATGGAGTAAGTTGCGGCTTAAGCTCCTTCAACTTGGAAGCCACCTCGTCTCATGCGCACTGCCACTTTCCTCACACGTACTCTTTGCATGCAGGGAATAGGTCCGTGGCAGGTAAGGGGAGCGAACGAGTGCATGCTGCTCGTGTAGCCCTTTTGGCAGACTGATATGCCTGTTCGTTTCCCGCTAGGCCCACGTGTCCAGGAATCCAGCATAGCACGATTGACTTTCCTGCGTGGTCCAGAGATGTGAGGAGAACTAAAACATCCTGTATATGGGGATGAGATGGGTTAAAAGCCCTTAGCGTCAAGAGGCTACTAAGCGAATCGCTAAAGATCACGTAACGAATACCCTCGCAGACCTCGATAAAACTGAGAGCTTTGTGTATAGCAGCCAGCACAGTAGAATGGTCCAAAGCGCCGTCCGATACATCTCCGATGGCGCCCTCCCAAATACCTTCAACCGCGCCCTGGAATACACTTTCGGAGGCGTCCTCCACTACATTTCCGAAGGCACCCTCCGATACAACTCTGAAGGCGCCCTTCCACATACCTCCAAAGGCGCCCACCAATATACCTCTGAAGGCGCCCACCAATACACCTCTGAAGGCGTCCTCCCACATAGTCCAAAAGCACCCTCAGATACATCTATCCGAGAACCGAGGGCGCCCTCCATACATACATACATAGGCGCCCTTCGCTGAATGTGAGGCCGGTCGCCTCTGGCCTCACAGAGGCCGAATCTCGGGCTATTTGGGAGGGCGACCTCGGAGATGTATCGTAGGGCGCCTTCAGAGTTATGTGGGAGGGCGACTTCAGAGGTGTATCGGAGGGCGCCTTTGAAGGTATCTGGGAGGGCTCATTCACATGTCCATCGGAGGCGCCCTTGGAGGCATATGTGAGGGTGCTTTCAAAGGTGCATCGGAGGTTGCCTTTGGAGCTATGTGGGATGGTGCCTTCAGAGGTGCATTGGAGGGCGCCTTTGGAGGTATGTGGGAGGGCGCCCTCACAAATGTAGCGGAGGGTGCCTTCGGGGGTATGTGGGAGGGTGCCTTCGGAGGTGTATCGGAGGGTGTCTTTGGAGGCAATGGCGTCGCCACAAAACTTTAAGTGTGGGGGCGAAGGCTTTTGTTGTTGTTGTTGGGGGGGGGGGGGGCAGTCAGGGGTTCGGGGGCCAGCCCCAGGGGCGTATTTGGGGTGGGGGTAAAGTCAGGTGCCGCCCTCAGCCCAGGTAACGCCCTCAGACCAGGTGCCGCCCTCAGAGGAGGTGCCGCCCTTAGACCAGGTGCTGCCCTCTGGTCAGGTGCCGCCCTCAGACAAGGTGCCACACTCAGGTCAGGTGCTGCTGGGTTAATTTTTTGGAGGCTAGAGAGAACAGAGCAGGGTGAATTTCGGCAGACCTAATGGGTGGAGACAGTGCTGATTTGAACAAGCCTGTGTTCGGGGCAGGGCGGAGTCCGCATGCCTGGAAATTCGGCAGACAGGGGAATAGGGCGAGGTTGATTTTTGTGAAGCCGGGGGAACGGGGTGGGTGGATTTCTGCTGGCCTGATTTCAGAATTGTGTGTTTGCCATCCACTTATTTAACTGAGGTGTTGTGCTGCTGTGGTGACACG